>JANQBM010670373.1:0-15368 GCA_025594535.1 Erythroxylum domingense | reverse complement strand
TTAAGTCATCTTCCAAAAATATCCTTATGCATCTTACAACATCAACACTTTAATTCCATCAATCCATGAATTAAATCTTCCTAAACTTGACATAATAATTAATTCCAATTAAAAGATTTATCTAACAATACTACAAAATAGATTCAAACCATGCTTACTAAAATAAAAAATTTCAGGGCCCAACAATATGTGACACCTAAATATCACAATTTTTTCATGTGAGAAGGAAATAAGGAGTCAAACCAGTGACCCCTAAACAAAGGCACTTCTTAGGAGACAACCCAAGGGAAGTAAATTTCTTTGCTTTAAAATTTTTGCATTTATTTTGTTATGCATGTGTGTTTCTTTATTGGTTTATTTTTGCTTATTTTAAGTTTTCAATCAAAATGAGAGAAAGAATAAAACAAAAAAAGAAACATTTGCTCATTTTCTATTACTTCTAAGATTATTTAATCATGAGTAGATAATGAATTGACTAGAGAATTTCATAGCAACTTTGGCATTTACTTTTGCTCTTGTGATTAGTTGATGTGCATTATCTTTAAAAGAGTAGTGACTAGTGCTAGACAAAGCCGGTAAGATTTTGAGCCTTATTAGACTAACATATTCATATCAGTCTCATTGTCTTTTGATAATATATGACATTCATGATGTGTACATCTTGATTTTGCCTTGAATTTCTATTTGAGACAACATTTTTATCATATGCATTAACATTAAAATGATTAGGCATTCTTTGTTTTATAAAATACATTACCCAAATAGCCTAACCATCATATGATTTTCCTTTTTGATAAGCCCACTTTGAGCCTTATTAGCCTTTCTTTTTGTATTAACCACATTACATGCTTTATACTTAACCAAATGTCCTATCCAAGCCATAAAGCTAGTGGAACATTTATGATTGTTAAGTTTGTGGATGTACGAAATTCTAAGTGTGGGTGTGTACATATGTGAGGGTTGGTTAATATTGGGATGTTTTGTTATGTCTTATCATTGAAATTCCCATGTTAATGTAGTTTCTTTTAATGTTAAAAAAAGAAAAGAAAAGAAAGGAGAATAAAGAAAAGAGAAAAGCACAAAAAAAGAAAAAGAAAAAGAATTAAAAAATATGTTTAAATAAATGTATATAGGAGCAAGTGCATATGTGTTGAAAAGTTGTTTATGATTAATGTATTCTCCTAAAGTTGTGATGAATGGGTTATTTGAGTATATTGGATACAAGGTAGTTGTTGGCTTGGAAGGTTTACTTTTGTGGTTTCAATGTATTGTTGACATAAATTGTATGAGGATTTGTTCGGATTGGTATATGCTTCATGTAGATGGTATGTGAGAGTTGAATTGGGTTGTGAAATATAAATGTTGCATTCATCATAGCTGACAATACCCAGTTTTTGAGGAGTGTTGCTTTGTTTCACTAGCTTTAATGGCTTTCATGCTACTTGACCCAAATACATCTCACCTTACCTTTGCCCACATTACAACCTTGAAAAGTCTTTTGATTCATGATTTTTCATGTAAATATTAGTGGTAGAGAAATGAAATGATATGCAAAGTTGTGGATTGTCATGATCATAAATGATGTTAAGTGTATTTATAGATATATTTTACTTAAACACATTTTTTGAGTCTACCATTAAATTGCTTGGTTTTCGAAGATGATGCTTGTTGATTGATCATGAGTAGAAGCATTAAATGTTGAATTCTTGTTATGATTTTTGAAAGTCATTTATCTTTGATTATGATTATATAGTCTTGGAAAATATGAGAATTGAGTAAATGTTGTAACACCCCATTACCGTAAGGTATACACCGGGACGCTCGTAGGTCATTCCGATACATATTCTATGATAAGGGAGCACTACGTGCATTCACTACAATACTCCACATGGCATCACAAGAAATGAAATAATAAAGCAGTAATTGTAAACCACAAGATTTTTAAAACTAAACTCTTCCTCTTTTCATTACTCAAAATCCACAGTTATACATCGTCATACTGTACAATCTGTACATATAAAAACCATAATACAGATACTATGAAAGAGAAAGAAATACATCAACTATCTAGGTCATCCCAAAATCCAAAAACCCAGCTGACCGACCTGTGTGCCATGACCTCTCTCGCCAATCTGATCTACACAGTTAGAGAAGTCCCTTTGGAGCTAGGAGTCTACTCTCTCGGTCCTGAAAAATATGTTGCAATTTTGGGTGAGTTTGTGAACTCAGTGAGGTAACCATCATCGATGGTCCACTCAATTCATGCAATACACTGAACATATAGCACAATTTCCCACATAGTACAATTATCCATACATAAGACATATCACAGGTGTTGCACATTTTCACATAATCAAAGTATCACATCAGTATAAGGCATTAAGCCTTTCACTCGTCAGAATAAGGCTTTAAGCCTTTCACACAATCAACACATTAAAAAAATGCATATGAAATGCTTATGTGACACTTTCCAATTTATTACGGTGTTGTGACCGAGCGCCTAAAACTGTCCCAATATGGGAGCATTAATCGTTGAGCCATAGGCTCTGAAACACTGTGGAGCTTGAGGCTCCAAATAAATCGTTGAGCTTAAAGCTCTGTCGGTGGCAGCTCAGGTCACAACTGTTATTAATTTGATCATGCATTCATGAATGAAATGCATATGTCACAATTATGCATACGTGCATATATCTCAATAAGTCCATTTATCACATCAAACATGATCACAATTGATCATGATCATAATCACATTAAACCCATAAGTCACACATAACACTTCTATGTCATAACTCTCAACATGCAATCATCAGACCTCCTGTCCGGAATCCACAGTCATAAATAAATTCAATCCCACCATTATTCTCCACAATTAGTAAGAAACATAAAGGGCACAAAGATTGAGGAACCGTCTAGGTCACTCACCAGTAGCTTCCGAGCTAATGCCTGGAAGTCTCGGCAACGTCTGTATGCTGACGTTCCAACTGGGCCTCTATAAAAAAGCAAGTATACACACATTATCATTTGAGCACTAAAAAATATGTAATAATGCACATGTAATAATTAAATGAGTACTATGCATGTTCATGACGATCCCAGTGTCAATCAGAAATTAATCCAAAAATTAATCCTTTAATTGGTCCACTCAATTAGGGTTTAATCCCATTTTTCCTATAATCACAGAAAAATCCTAAATTTGGTATGGAGAGGTAGAGGACTGTCTTAGAAGTCTAATGCTTTGAGAACGGGGTCAATCGGAGGTCAGATGCAAAAGTTATAAGCAATTGAAGGTTCGGATGGAAATTACAAAACTGCCCTTGAAAACCCCTTAATCGCGACCTTCCTCGCAATCGCTGTTGCGATCGTTCTGCGTAACGATTGCAACGGCGACGTTTTAGTCGCTCGGTTACGATCATTCCGCGGAACGATCGTAACTTCTCTTTTTCTTACTTCATTTTCTTCATCCGAGACCTATCCAATTCCAAAACATATATCTTTTTACTCAGACCTCCAAAATTTACAAATTTGGTATCAATGAAAAGCTAACAAAAAGATCTACATTTTTCATAAAGAACTCATAACCAAATGTTACCTAGTTATGGATCAAAAATCGCTTCAAAGAGGTCTGTCCTATCAATCCCATTCCAGAACAATAACGCAACTTTTAAACCTTATAACTTCCTATTCTGTCACTAAAAAATTCCATTCTTTATAGAAATGGAAATATAAAAACAAGCTCTACACTTCGTATGAAGAACTAAAAAGCAAATTATACCTCAAACTAGGTCAAAATCATAATCAAAGTTTCTGGCTTGACTCATTAATACCTAAACCATATCCAAACTTCCTAAAATCACATCTTTCAATTCTTACATCCAAAAATTACATATTATATATCATTAAAAAGCTCTAACATTCCTCTACAACTTTCATTTAGAACACTTTCTCCAATTCAGATCATAAAAATCTAGAATTGGCCTCAGAATACAGAAATCACAAAACCTACACTTTTAGGCAATTTTCACACAACAAAGCACTTAAATCCTCAAAACACATCCGAAATTCTACAACTCATAACTTTCAATCCTTATATCAAAAAAATTCATACTTTATGGAAATTGAAAGCTAACAAGAAGATCCCTAACTTTTATGAAGAACAAATTAGCAAATTCTGCCTAATTCAACCCCAATTAATTTCTAAAGTTTCTGATCATAAATCCAACTTTAGTGTCATGAAATTGCACTGTTCATACCTACACACATACTCACATTCATGATCAAATTAAGAACTCTTAAGACCAGAATTAGACTTCACTTTCTTCACATGAAATGTATCTAAACTCTTCTAGTTTCATTTAAGCTAAAAATAACCTCAATTGCACATCCACGTAAAAAGTTATGGCAGAAACACTAAAAATACATATAAACACAAATTTTCCAGATTTTGTTCTAATTCTCATTCTACATCTTCCATACCAATTCTACACCATTTAACACTCAATTCACTTCATAACTTCACCATAACTCATCTTATAACCTATCTTCAACCATTAGGCCAAAAATTGGCAGCACACACACACTCAATTTTCATTAACTCCAATCCATCACAAACATCATAATTCACCTAAACAACAATACATCACATTCATTAACTTCTACTACTTCATTCATCCATCATCAAAAGACATAACACACCCATTTCATACAAGACACAAGTTCATGCAATTCATTCATGTCATAACATAATTTATGCATGTAGCTATGAATTAAGACCATAAAAAAGCATAAAACACTAATCTTACCAATTAAGCTTTTAATTCTCCAAATCTTCAAACTTCACAATTTCTCTCCTTTCTCACCACACATACACAGCATCATCTCCTCTTAAGAGTTTAAGATGAAGGTTGGTGGTTTTAGTGAACAAAAAGGGAAGAAGACAAGGTCAAGGTGTAGAAGAGTGGAAGAAGGTGAACAAACATTCAAAGAAGAACCAAGGTGGAGAGTTTCGGATGATGAAGAAATTTTCATTCAAAACACACACTTATCACTTCATAAAAGAAGATACAAGAAGAATTGGTAGAAAGAGTCATGGATGACTCATTAATGAAATGATTATTAATGAATTAACTAAGGTTAGTGACACATGTCACAACCTCATTAGCTCTCTTCATTTCTTCCAAATTCGATTCCAATTTCTCTCCAAATTTTCAATGGCTCAATTCAATAATTCCTAATTTCATGTGCCTAAGTTTTCAGTGCCATTGGACAGTCAATTTCACTACCGGTAGACCCCTATTCTGTCACTTGACAATTTTTCGGGTCCGAAAATGACTCCGAAAAATTCTTATAATTCTCTAAAAATGAGAAAATCCTAATAATCCTCTCCAGTACAAATTCTCATTCACACAAGGCAAATTTTCATAAATCACCATTATTCACACTTAAACCGGGAAATGTCATGAATGCATGTACAAGCATTTACATGTGCAAAAATTCACTATTTACTATTCATGTGCATATATGAATGCATGAACATGTCAATACACTTTTAAGTATTCCTAACCCGTTCCAAATTACCAATATACCCTTTCCATGAGTGAGGGGATGTTACAAATGTTTTGGGTCTTTAAGCTTAATTTGGATGTTTTGCCTGAGGACAGTCAAAAGCTAAGTGTGAGGAAAATTGATATGTGTTTAATTGTTGATATATTTCATCATTTACACTTAATAATTAATGATACGAAAATACTTAAGATACTCATTTTAATTCATATATGATTTTTGGTACAATTTGGAAACAAAGAAATTAAAATGGGTTGAAAGCACGACAATTGGATCATTTTTTGAAGGCTAATACTCACTTGTCTTCATGGAGTTAGAAGAAGACATGAAAATGCCAAGAAAGGAGATGTGAAAATACAAAGAAGATGAAGGCATGAGATAGGATAGCCCCATGCACATAAATTTAATGATGAACAATAAGGCAACAACAAATGCGCGAAACGTTAGCAACCCAGCCAAGAGGAAACGACCTGACATAAAGCAAAACAACTGCAACAAGCGGATAGCCAAAGGAGCGAAATGCGAAACATAAGGATAACAAAGACAAAAAGCTTGCGTTAAATGCCAACGCTAGCATTGTATTCATTTAACATATGATGTTGAACACTAGTGTTGAAAGCTGGCGTGAAACACTAGTGTTTAACACAGCTGTAATGGTTAAGTTAATGAAAAATATGCATGGACCAAAAACCAGGAAGTTTATTCATCAAATCAAGAACAGTAGAGAGGAGTGGTGATAGAAATATAGAAGAGTGGCGGCATAGAGGGAGCTTAGTGCCGCAGAGAAGAAAGAAAGATGTGAATAGTGAGCATAGACATGTATCTTTGTTTGTCACATCAATAAATAGGAGAAGGGAAGAGTAGAAGAGAGCTTGCGCAGTAAAGAAGAACTATTGAGGTTTTTTATTGGGGTGATTTTTATGGGGTTGAAGCATTTTTTTTGGGAGACCTATGGAAGACTAAACGTCCCGATGCCGGTTTGGAGGTAACATCGATACCGACGACCTAAGTTAAGTGCATTTTCCTTTTTTTATTTCTTTCTCTCATTAGAAATTAATTATGTTATTCTATGTTAATTGATTTGGGTTTTATGTATAGATAATTGGATTTTTGTTGTTGTTTGGTTATTTGTGTATTAACTCACTGGGTATTGCGAAAGGATGATTTTAATATATTCATTGAATCATTTGTTCATTGAATCATTTAATTGCATACCGATTACTAAAATTTCGATATAATATGTAATTGTTATGTTGAAATTTATATACAGCAGCTAATGATTCGTAATCATTAGGGATAACATGACCTTGGTTAAATGACGCATCGTATCTGGTTATTGCCTTGATTAATCCGTTTTCCTAGTTTGAAATGCTACTTCTTAATTAAATCTAGAGATCGTATCCTAGGTTATTTGGTAGTTAGGTTTAATTAATGATCGTATATTGATTAGACAAAATCTAAGAAAAAACTCGAGTTAATTATTAACCCAAAATTAATAGTTGTTAGGAGAGGTTTGAGAATAACAAATCGTTCAAATATGCTTAATTAGGATGTAGGCTGAGATTGAACTAAAGAACCAGATCTCTACCGAATTTCCCGCTTTTATCAATTTTCACATGTTTTTTAATTTGTTTTTATTAGTCTAGCTTCATTTTAGTTTTTTTATTTCGAAATTCAAAACCCCTATTAAACCTAAACACTAGTTAATTTCATTTTATAAAATTTACACACACTCTCTGTGGGATCGACCTAGACTCACTACTATTACAGTAGGAGTCTAGTTATTTTATTTTGACTAGAGTTACGACACGTTGTCAAAACCTCTAGGTTTTACTTTGCATACAACCAACCAATCTGATTTATCTTGTTGCAAGCTGAGAAAAGGGACATAATACACCTGGATCGCTTGCATCGCCAATACGAAAGGTTCAAATTGTCTACATCTTTTTTGATGGTTGATTTTAATTAGATTGTATCAACTGTGCACTTTCGTTCCATCATTAGGAGATGTATCAAACCATTCACACTTAAATATCACACTCCATTTTATTGGTAATGCATGGTACTCAATTTCAAGTATCTCAATAATTTTACTATAGTAATTTATCAATTCTTCATATATGCAAACTTCACTATTTATTGTTTCCATACAATGACCATGATATTCTGTATAAAATTTGTATCCTTTAATAAAATACACTGAATATGATTTAACAATTCACAAAGGTCCTTTCACAAGGTCACGTATGAATTGTTCTCTATTAGATTTTCTGAGGCTTATATTAAAAACAATTTATCATATTAAATAGTATAATGTCATCTAATCACTTTGATATGATAATTCAACCATTTCAATTATTACATGTGAAACTTACATATTTCTCAAACTATCGAGGAAAGTGTCTTTCAACTTCTTTATTGATATCATCTTATGTTATTTTGGGCATTAGCTTACATAACCATTTCTCATATAATCTAAAAGCATTATTATGTATTTTAATTGTGAGCAACAGTAACTTCGGAAAGGCAAATAATCTATTTCAAAATCAACTTGAACTTATTGTATGAAAGGTTGAACCTGTTGAAAATTCAATAAAATGTAACCATGGGCAGCCTCTATTTCTTCTGCTATTAACATTCTTTTTTGAAAATGGATAAGTCACCATCAACATCACTCGTTTCTCCCCCATCATTATAACAATTAACTTTTTTTTCTTTTGTGTGCATATGTGACTCAAAATAATATGGACAAAATATACTTAAGTCCTCCACTAAATAAACATTACATATCGAACCTTCAACTCTAGCCTTGTTTTTGACATTTTTCTTTAAGTGAAGCAAATACCTACATTACAAATAGGGTTATTACAATTCTGTGATTAAAACTTGTTATAAATTTTATTTAAATATTAACTATAATTACCTTTCAAACAGATACATCCATCGATATTGAACTGGACTAGCAAATGTATGGGTAGATCTTTATACGATCAAAGAAGCTTGGAGGGAAAATCCCTTCCAATTTGCACAAGATAACTAGAATTTTTCTAGTTTTTCCATTTTAGCTAATTTTATTTCAGATGATGTTAAGCTTTTGAAAAACAAACTTAATTCTGTTATAGATTCCCAAACCTTATACGGTAGCAACTCCTGAAATGCAATTGGAATTAGCCTTTACATAAACACATTTCAATCATGAATTTTCATCCCAAATAATTTGTACTTCCTCATGTCTATACACCTTGCCAAGTTTGAAACATAACCATAGGGAAACTTTAGATTTTTTAACCATTTACACAAATTTTCCTTTTGTATTTTATCCAAAGTGTAACATGCTTTCGGATATTTATCAGTGCAAAGATCTTTATCTAATTCATTCCTTCTATAAAAAATTTTCAAATCAACTTGTGATTTTTTTATTGTCCTTTTTCTTCCCTTCAATGTTCATTATCATATTGAATAAACCTCAAAAATATTTTTTCAATATGCATCACATATAGATTATGACGTATCAAATTTGTTTTCCAATATGGAAAATCCCAAAAGATGTTGCATTTTCTCCAACCAAAGTTTTTACTAATGCTTATATTAACTTCATCAACTTCAAGTTTTGTAACTTTCAACAACTTTAATTCATCAATCTCTTGCAATATTTCTTCACCAGCTTTGTGAGGGGAAGGAGGTATTTGTACCATCCCATTTTTAATGAAATTTTGTTTATTGCGTCTAAATAGATGATCTGGAAGAAGAAATTTCTTATGGTTGTCAAACCAAGATATTTTGGCCCCGTTTAGAAGATAAAATGTATCAGAATCATTGCTATAATAAGGACAAGCCAATTTCCCTATTGTGCTCCATCCAAATAATATAGCATACACAAGGAAATCACTAATAATCCACGTCAAAGCTGCTCTCAACAAAAAATTTTGTTTAAGTGACAAATCGTAGGTCTCCACATCATATTCCCAAAGATGATGCAATTCAGATAGCAATGGTTGTAAGAATACGTCAATTTTATGCTTTGGATTTATAGGCCCTGGCACAATCACTATCAAGAACATATATGTCTCATTCATACACTTCCATGGGCCAAATTATAAGGAGTAATTATGATTGGCCATGATGAATATTGTCGGCAAGATTTACCAAAAGGTTGGAATCCATCTATTGACAATCCTAACCTAACATTTCGACTTTCAGCTGCAAACTTATAATGAGTGTTATTGAAATGTTTCCATACGAGTGCATCCAATTGATGGCTCATTATTCCATCTTCCTATTCATTTCATTAGGCCATCTCATGTGAGATGTAGTAACATCAGAGGAATATAGTCTTTAAAGTCTCAGAGTAAGCGAGAAATAATACATTCGCTTTTAAGTTACTAATTTTTGTTTTTTAGTACGCTTTCTAGGTTTGAATCTATAATAACTACAAAATTTGCACTCTTGTAATTCCACATCATCTTCCCAAAACAATATACATTCCAATTTGCAGTAATCAAAATTTTCAACTGGCAAATCAAGACCCCAATAAGTTTCTTCATATTGTAAAAATTATCAACCATTGTATAATCAGGAGGCAATTATTCATTATACCAAGCAAGAATTTTATCAAAGCTTCGATCAGAAATATGCCCTTCAGACTTTATGTTCAATATTCAAACAATTGAAGACAATTGAGTCATGGTCTCACAATTTGTCCATAGTTCTTAGTTAACTGATTATATTAAGTCAAAAAAAAATTTTTGCATATAGTTTTGATTCTTCTTCAAGATTTTGTATATTTTTCTAAAAGGTATAACCAGCTACATCATAAACCATTTGGATGTAAGGATTTTCAATTGCACCAATATTATTTATTCTCAATCTAGTCCCCCTTCAAACTTATCCATATTTATTGACGAGTTTACTTCACTGCCCCTCGAGGTGCTCCAAATTAATGGCTCCCTATGTCGTGTCTAATCAAAATAATTTGGATCAAACCCCTTTCTTAACAAATGGAGATTCACTTCATCAATAGGATGAAAATGAAAATATGTACTTTTTTTACATGGACATCTGATCTTTGGACCATCCATATATGAAGGTTGAGAACATACATAGTGAATAAAAGCTTCATCTCCTTCAACAAACTCAGAATTAATGAAACCATCAAGTGTTAATCGTCTATGCATAGATCTATTAACGTTACTCATTATTGAAAAACTGTTATTTAAAAAAGTGATTTGATAGGTAGTATCCTTCATTTCTCCTAAGTTTACATAACATTTAATTTTACTTTACAGAACATCCCCTAAGTTTTTACAGGTCTCTAACCATTTCCCCTCCAAATTGAAACCAACCTATCCTACTATATGAGTTCACAATTAGAAAACTCAATCACAACCAATTCTACCTTAGTGATTAGATAATCACCATATTCTAACTCATAATAACCTTATAAATGAATTGTAATTCATACATCTAGCCATCAATTATTCTAACAATATTCCAAATATGAACACAAGTTGGAATATTTAATTGATAGACACATATGTGAGTATTTATCAGTTAAATAAAACAATATACCAACCAATGTCCTGTAAGAAGTGACATTAAGAAGTAAAAAAAGTACATATAAGTATTAAATCCAACACTACATCTAGCAAGCATAATGAAGTTCAAGTATTCATATTTAAATTAATCACCTACAAGTTCATTTCAAAAGTTTGAATTTAAATAGGTACTATGGTATATGGCATTGTTGCACCATGTGAATCGAGAAAGCAAGTTCTTGTTGTGACTCCTAGGCTCATGGAATTTTTCACCGATAAGCCTTATGGGAGCTGTATCATGAGTTTCTAACCTATATACCATCCTAGGAGTTTATTATGCAAAGATTTGTCATGTCTATTAAACCAATGAATTTATTATATTAATACTAAGTTTGAATTATTCACAATGAAGTTCAAGTATTCATGTTTAAATTAATTACCTACAAGTTCATTTTCAAAGTTTGAATTTAAACAAGCACTATGGTACGTGGCATTGTTACACCATATGAATCGAGAAAGCAAGTTCTCGTTGTGACTCTTAGGCTAGTGAAATTTTTCGCCGATAAGTCTCATAGGAGCTGCATCACAGGTTTCCAACCTATATACAGTCCTAGGGGTTTATTATACAAAGATTTGTCACGTAAATTAAACCTGTGAATTTCTTATAATAATACTAAGTTTAAATTAATTACATCAAAGTTCAAGTATTCATGTTTGAATTAATCACCTACAAGTTCATTGATAGATAAGTTTCAAAATTTTAAATTAAAACCTCTTATCTTGCAAGTATATAGGTCAAAAATCGCAGTATAGATAGGTATTGTCCTACAGGGATTAATTAGTCACCAAAATGATCCAAATTTTGTTTTGTTTAGGAAACTCAAATAATTAGATTTGAAAGATCAAAAATATAAAAATTAAGAGTCATACATACACACTTTAGGGTTGTCACAAAAGTAAGAACACTAATTTAGAAAATGGTGAATCAAAGTATCAATTTAACAAATTAGGATTGTCATTACCTAACTATGTATTCTCTCACTTTAGCAATGTTCATTAAGTTTAGTCCAAAATTTTCTAATGTCCTAGTTTTTCACTTTCATTACTTAAACTAAATAAGCCCTGTTTAATGAAGTAAATGAATTATGTAAGCTCTCACTTCCCATTTTTCAGTTAACCATTAAAACGATATGAATAGATTTTTGGACAAACACTTTTCCATTCAAGATCTCTCTCCAAATGGCAAGGTAACTTGATATATGGAGTATTCTTGATGTAAGTCCACTCTTATGGCACTTACTAATAACTCCATATCTTTACGTGAGCTAAGTATGGACAGCCATATACCATAAATATCAAACAACATCAAACACGTCCATAATATTGAATAAAGTGAGGTACTACATAGTTTAGGCAATAACAACCTTAATAACTACTTATAAATCCATCAAAATCTCATCTAACATGTTCATAAAATATCTATACGTCCTTCTCAATGAAGTAAAAGAATTATGTAAGCTCTCACTTCCCATTTTTCACTTAACGATTAAAAGGATATGAATAGATTTTTGGACAGCCACCTTTTCATTCAAGATCTCTTTGCAAATGGCAAGGTAACTTGATATATGGAGTATTCTTAGTGTAAGGCCACTCTTATGCAACTTACTACCATATTTTTTAACTCCATATCTCTATGTGAGCTAAGGATGGACAGTCATATGCCATAAACATCAAACACATCCATAACATTGAATAAAGCGAGGTACTACATAGTTTAGGCAATAGCAACCTTAATAAATACTTATAAATCCCTCAAAATCTCATCCAACATGTTTATAACATATCCATACATCCTTCTCAATCGAAAAAATACAACAAAGAAGCAAGAAAAGAGAAGAAGTAAGGCTTATATGTTGAAGAGCAATGCTGGAATTCTATGGTGGTAGCTTTGTGTCTCCTTGAAATCATTTGATTCCACCTTGAATTCTCTTAGTTTTTCTCTCAAAAATGCGTTCTTCTCTCTCCCTTGGATTTCTTGCACCACCTCCTCCTTTATAGGGTTTAAAATTGAATTTTTATACCCCATTTAATGCTTAAAACGATGTAGGAAAGAAGAAGTTACCAGCTGGAATTTTCCAAAAAGCTTTGTTTTCTGCCTTAACTTCAATATGTGATATCTTATTAATTTCTTATCCAAATTGGGCCGTTATTTCACCAATTTAAAACTGAATTTCTCCTCTTTCTTTTGGATTAAAAATGAAAAACATCCAATAAGAATTATATCTTGAGAGAGCTTAACATTGGTGATGGGTAGGTCTAAGAAAATTCCAGCTTTCCTTTGGGTCACATGACTTGCTTTTTCTTTGATTCTTCTATCCTTCCACCCCTCAATACCACCTTCAATCCTATTTATTAACAAAAAAATTAATCACTTAATCATGCCCAAAACACATGCAATTAATACTAACATAATCTAAGAAAAAGACGCATAATAATGTAATGCAAAATTCATGCAAAACCTAATCTTAAAGACTTAATTCACACACATTCATGCATATTCACATACATTCATTCATAATGATGCAATTATATGAAACTAAAACAAAACACAAGCTAAACAAGTTAACAACAATCAATCTATCACAATTAACTAACAAATTATCCTAAGAAAAGTATGTACAAATACCACCTATCTTTCAATTCCAAAGTTTGAATTTAAACAAGCATTATAATACATGACATTGTTATACCATATGAATCGAGAAAGCAAGTTCTCGCTGTGAATCATAAGCTCGTGAAATTTTTACCGATAATCCTTATAGGAGCTGTATCACAAGTTTCCAGCCTATATACTATCCTAGAGTTTATTATACAAATAATTGTCATATCTATTAAACCTATGAAGTTCTTATGTTAATACAAAATTTGAATTAATCACATTAAAGTTCAAGAATTCATGTTTCAATCAACCACCTACAATTTCATTTTCAAAGTTTGAATTTAAACAAGCACTATGGTATGTAGAATTGTTACACCATATAAATCGGGAAAGCAAGTTCTCGCTATGACTCCTAAGCTCGTAGAATCTTTCACCGATAAGCCTCATGGGAGCTGCATCATGAGTTTCCAGTCTATATACCGTCCTAGGGGTTTATTATGCAAAGAACTGTTATATTTATTAAACCTATGAATTTCTTATGTTCATACTAAGTTTGAGTTAATCACATTGAAGTTCAAGTATTCACGTTTGAATTAATTACATACAAGTTCATTTCCAAAGTTTGAATTTAAACAAACATTATGGTATGTGGCATTGTTACACCATATGAATCGAGAAAGCAAGTTCTCATTGTAACTCCTAATCTCGTGGAGTTTTTCACTGATAAGCCTCATCAGAGCTGCATCATAGGTTTCCAGCTTATATACTGTCATAAGGGTTTATTATGCAAAGAATTGTCATGTCTATTAAACCTATAAATTTCTGATATTAATACTAAGTTTGAATTAATCACATTGAAGTTCAAGTAATCATGTTTGAATTACTCATCTACAAGTTGATTTCCAAAGCTTGAATTTAAATAAGAACTAGAGTAGGACGTGTATTCAAGTGCTATAAGCCTTACATTGTTCTATCCAAACAAATTATATTCCAAGTTTTTAGGTTTTATATCTACTGAAAGTTTGATTATGATCAGAAAAAATAATACGATCCTTTTATCAATTTGCTAATAGATAACATATTTAAACAAAAAGATGGTAATAACAGAACTCATGTTAGAAAAAATAGACCATGATCATATAAGAGTCATGAGAGAAAAGATTCATTTAAAGATATATAAGAACTCAGAAAGGATCAAGATTACAAGTTATATTTGATGAATATTGCAATTAATCATTGTTTTGTGAATATTGGAATTAAGTTATATTCCTTTTTGTAATTCACCTTAATGGAGAAATATTAGGAGAGTGCTCAATATAATTGC
The DNA here is from genome assembly GCA_025594535.1 of Erythroxylum domingense. Lineage (NCBI taxonomy): Eukaryota > Viridiplantae > Streptophyta > Magnoliopsida > Malpighiales > Erythroxylaceae > Erythroxylum > Erythroxylum domingense. Next base: position 292 of record JANQBM010670373.1, on the reverse strand, counting down.
TATGAAGAGGTATTGCAATATAATTGCTATGAAGGTGACTTAGTGAGGATAGATGATTGGGCAAGAAGAAATCACATATAGAAAAAGGATTAAACATTTGGACCTTTGTTTGACAAAAGAATTAGGAATTTTACTCATAGAAGGAAAAACACTCGGGACATATGGCATGTTGATCATATGGATTCTAAGTAACATAATTATGAACATGTGATGCCTAACCAATAAGTTTAAAGACATACGAAGATCACCTTCCAATCTTATCAAAAACCATATATATATATAAGAATAAAGA
>JANQBM010669843.1:0-15373 GCA_025594535.1 Erythroxylum domingense | reverse complement strand
CAAAAACACTTTCAATATTTCTAACCCATCCAAATTGACCAAAATGCCCTTTTCAATTAGTGAGGGGATGTTACAGCATAGACGTTTCGTCTGTAAAGACTTAGAGTCTGTGTTTTATCGTCTGTGGTTGACTATTCTATCATCTGAGTTGACAACTTAGCTTCTGTGTTTTATCGTCTGTGGTTAACTATTCTATCATCTAAGTTGACCACTTAGCGTCTGTGTTTTATCGTCTGTGGTTGACTATTCTATCGTTTGAGTTGACCACTTGGCGTCTATGTTTTATCGTCTGTGGTTAACTATTATATCGTCTGTGTTGACCATTTAGCGTCTGTGGTTGACTATTGCTTCCGTCTATCTATCGCCTGTCTTTTGCTTCCATCTATGATTCACTTCGTCTGTATTTGAGATTTCGTCTGCCTTTAGACACTTCGTCTGTCTTTTGGCGTATCGTCTGTCTTTTGCTTCCGTCTATGTTTCACTTCGTCTGCCTTTGATATTTTGTCTGCCTTTAGCCATCGTATGTGTTTTGAATATTCGTCTGCTTCTTTTTTGTCTACTTTTGCTTCGTCTATTTTCTGCTTATATGACCAAATTATATAAATTACACTCTCTGATTAAACGTGAATAGTATACTCGAAAGTTAGAGTTTGGAGAACTATCTGAAAAGGCTCCTTAGGTTATGAAATTGGATTAAAATGGGTTGTTGAGGTATAAACCCTACGAACAATGCTAGTTAAGTGAGTTTTGATATTTGATTATGGTTATGATAACCTTAATGGAAGGATAACCAGGATTGTCATGAACATGCATTGTACATAATTCATTTCATATATGAGTGTTAATGAACATGCATAATTGTGCAAAATGTGGTATATATGTGTATTATTTTGTTATAGAGGAACAGTTGGAACATCAACTTCCAGACATTGCCAGCACTTCCAGGCATTGGCTTCGGGAGTAACTAGTAAGTAACCTAGACGGTCTCACTTAGTTTCTAGTTGTTTAAAGTCTGTTAAAAATAATTGAATGAATGTGGCTTGAATGTTGATTCCGGATATGGAGGTCTGATGACTGTGATATTGGATTGAGATATTGAAGTGCTACTTGTTTGTGATTGAGATGAAATAAATGTGCATTTGATATGAATTTGTCATTTGATTCTCAACGAAAGTTAAATGCCAGACTTAGGTCCGATGACTCTGAAATTTTGTATGAACATTCATATAAGATTATGATATATGAGGTATTCAGAGATTATTGCATTTCATAAAATGCATGCTCAAATAAAGGCATTGTGACTTGAGTTGCCATTATGAAACGCTTCCATGTAGAGCTTTGCTCCGTGATTTTTCTGATTTGGCACGTAGAGCTAAGCTCTATGATTCTGTCTGATAGAGCCCTGTGGGCCAATATTTGTATAAGTCTGTGATAAGCACTCGGTCACAACAATAAGAAAGAAAGTGATTCTCATATGCATTGCTAATGTAAGATCTGAATGCTTATAAAGTGTTAAATGTACAATGTGACATGATTGATTAAGTGTATGAGATCCAATGTGATTATATGTTATGTGAAATAATGTGATGCATGAATTGAGCAAACCATCGATGATGGTTATCTTATTGAGTTTGCAAAACTCAGCAAAATTGCAATATGGTCTTTTCAGGACCGAGAGTCGACCCTATCGAGTGACAGGCTCTATGTGATTTTGGCAGGATAAGTCATGGCTCAAAGGTCGGTCAGCTGGGATTTTTGGGCAGATTAGATGGACTATGTGTATTTTCCTCTTTCATGTAATACTTTTGTACTAGGTTTAATGATGTACATGTAGTAAGTGTTGAAAAATACAATGTAGACTTTCGAGTTTGTGAAATGAAATGAGGAAAATATTGGGTTTTAAATATTGTGATTTTCCATATGATGCTTTATAATGAATAATGGTATGATGCCACGTGAAATTAGTGTAGTGTTCGAAAGTAGCTCACCCTTATCGTAGGATATGTACCGGAATGACCTCCGGGTGTCTCAGTGTGTACCCTGCGGTAAGGGGGTGCTACAAATTCGAGGTGGATGTGAAGCTCATCTAGCTCACATGGTGGATACTCAGAATGAACAAACCATTCAAGACATTCCAATTGTTAGGAAATTTCTGGATATGTTTCCGACTGAACTACCAGGATTACCCCCAGATAGGCAGACGAAGTTCACTATTGATATTGTTCCAGGTGCCACTCCTGTATCAATTCTTCTATATAGGATGACACCTGTTGAACTGAAGGAACTGAAAACCCAGTTGTAGAAATTGTTAGATAAGGGTTTCATCAGGCCTAGTGTGTCACCTTGGGGAGCTCCGCTATTGTTTGTAAAGAAAAAGGATGGCACCCTGAGATTGTATATTGATTACCATCAGTTAAATTGGATAACAGTTGAGAATAAATATCCACTGCCAAGGATTGATGATTTGTTTGACCAGTTATAGGGAGCTTGGGTGTTCACAAAGTTAGATTTGAGATCGGGATATTACCACCTGAGGATAGTTGAGTTGGATGTTTCCAATAATGCATTTAGAACCAGATATGGGCACTTCGAGTTTTTGGTAATGCCATTTGGATTGACTAATGCTCCAAAAGCTTTTATGGCATTGATGAATAAGGTATTTCAACCTTATTTAGATCAATTTGTAATTTTCTTTATTGATGACATTTTGGTGTACTCGAAGTGTAGAGAAGATCATGTGGCACATCTGAGAATGGTTCTTCAGACATTGAGGAGAAACAGTTATATGCCAAGTTCAGTAAGTACGAATTTTGGCTTGATCAAGTAGTATTTCTAGGTCACATCATGTCTGGACAAAGCATTCAAGTCGACCAAAAGAAAATAGAAGATGTAATTAAGTGGGAGGCTCTAAAGAGACAGAGGAGGTGGATAAAACTGTTAAAAGATTATGATTGTACAATTGAGTATCATCCTAGCAAAGCTAATGTTGTAGCTGATGCATTGAGTAGAAAAGCAGCTAGTAGTGTGGCACACGTACAGTTATCGAGGTTATTGAGCATAGTTCAGTTAAGAGCATTAAATGTTGAATTAAATTTGGAGCAAAATGATACATTGATAGCTATCTTGAAGTTGAGACCTGTTTTGGTCAAAAGAATCAAAGAGGCTTAGAACAGAGATCCAGATTTAGTGAAGTTAATTGAGAAGTTGAAAGTGAATCCAGATTCTGACTTTGAAGTAGGAGATGATACTTTGAGGTTAAAGCAAAGACTATATGTGCCCAACGTTGATAATTTGAGGAAAGAGCTTTTAGAGGAAGCACAATTAATAGCTTATGCTATGCATGCTGGTACTACTAAGATGTATAACACACTGAAACAACATTACTGGTGTCCTGGCATGAAAATGCAAGTAGCGGAATTTGTTTTTAAGTGCATAACTTGCCAATAGGTTAAGACTGAGCATCAGGCTCCAGCTAGAAAATTACATTCGTTACCTATTCTGGAGTGAAAATGGGAATGAATTATGATGGATTTCATTATAGGTTTGCCGAGGACTCCGAGGCAACATGATTCCATTTGGGTCATTGTGGATAAACTGACCAAATCGGCTCATTTCTTGCCAGTAAGAGAAAATTTTTCACTAGAACAGTTAGCTCAGTGATATGTGAATGAGATTGTGAGGTTACATGGGGTTCCAGTGTCTATAGTTTCAGACAGGGATCCTAGATTTATCTCGAGATTTTGGGGTAGTTTACAGATAGCTTTGGGTACTGAACTGAATTTCAGTATGGCCTTTCATCCTTAGATAGATGGTCAAAGTGAGAGAACGATCAAGATTGTCAAAGATATGCTCAGAGCTTGTATTTGGGAGTTTCAGGGAGCATGAGATAAATATATAGCTTTGATTGAATTTGCTTACAATAATCAATATCACAGTAGTATCGGTATGGCTCCATATGAGGCGTTGTATGGCAAGAAGTGTCGTTTGCCTTTATACTGGGATAAAGAGGGTCTAAGAATTGTCAAAGCCCTAGAGTTGATTTAGGACACTGTCGATAAGGTAAAATTGATCCGTAGCAAAATTAAAATGACACAAGATAAGCAATAAAGCTATGTGGATCAGCACAGGAGAGATATGGAGTATCAAGTTGGTGACAGAGTATTCCTGAGAGTATCACCCTGGCGAGGTGTACTGAGATTTGGCAAGAAGGGTAAGTTAAGTCCGAGGAATATTGTTCCATATAAGATTATTGACAGAATTGGACCATTGGCTTATAAGTTAGCCTTACCTTCAGAAATAGCTTAGATACATAATGTGTTTTATGTAAGTATGCTTAGGCATTATCAGTTGGATCCAACTCACATAATACCGACTCAGGAGATTGAAGTCTTTAGTAATCTGAGCTATGTTGAAGAACCTGTGAAGATAATTGGCTATCAGAATAAATAACTGAGGAATCGAGTGATCCCAATGGTGAAAATCCTTTGGAAGAACCATTCAAGTGATGAAGCCACGTGGGAAATGGAGGAGCACATGAGGACTCAGTACCCCTACTTATTTGATTATTTAGGTAAGAATTTCGAGAACAAATTTTTTGTTAGGAGGGGAGAATTGTAACATTCCGTTACCCATGTCAAGGCTAGAATAAGAAATTATGAGAAATTTCTGTGAAATTAGGAAATATGCACATGCATAAGTTATTTGTGACATGCACATTTTTGCACATTCATATGATTGTACATTAATTCATTGACATTTTTCGGGTATAATTGAGTTGTTAAATGTGATTAAACTGCGTTTTGGTCATTTTGGGTGTATTTCGAAATTTTTGGTGAATTTTAGAAATTTTTGAAAAACAAATTGGAGTATTTTTGGAATAAAAAAAGTGGAAAAATGGACCAATTATTTTGTGATGTGTAGGATCTTAATTAGTTGACATGTGATTATAATGATTGAATTATGAAAGATTGTATAAGTTGTTGATGAGGATGTATGTTGGAATGTTATGAACTAGAGAATTTTCATTGAATAGACTTTGGTATTCTGATTATAAATTAAGCTATATATTTCTGAATGAGTTGATTCTTAATTCATATTAAATTAGAGACATAATTATACAACTTTTCTGAAGAGGCCCAATGTTAATCTATTTTTAAGCATTTCAAAATCTGGTTGGAAGTAGAGTTAGGAGTTCTGTTACGGTTTAAAAATAGTCTGAACTCTTTTGGATTTAACTTTCAGTATACTAAATCAAATTGTATGGTTCTAGTGTTATTAGAAACTGAAAACATAATGGAACAATTTTATAGAGAAATTGTTACTCAAATACACCATTTTCCTTGTTATAATGATCATGCAAAGTTATCCTAAAAGGGGGCTGTTAGGATGAAAATGTTGAGGTGTGCTGGAATTTGACAACTGGAATGTTTTTATTGAACATGCTTCGATATTTTGGCTATATTTTGACAAGTAGATTTACAAATGAAATGATTCTTGATTTAAATTAAACTAGAGACATTTTTCTACAAATGCTAAGAAGAAAGTGAACTTGAAAGTAAGTCTCAGCTTAGGCTGTAGCACTACTAGGGACATAAATCATATCCTGTGGTTATTGAATAAACTGTATTGATATAGACCGAATTAGATTAAGGTTTCTTCACCAAATTTGTAGCTTATTCTCTTATATTTAAATTGGTATAAGTTTTATAATTTTTAGAAATCTGCGATGAATGATAGGAGTTGTACAATTAGAGGGTATAATCATGCACTAGCCAAAAGTTCAAATGTGCATAGTCTGTAGTTTTTTGTGCATAACTCATTCAATATTAAATAAAATTGGATGATTTTGGATTCATTAGAAATTTAAGACACTATAGAATAATTGTCTAGAAGGAAGTTTTGCCTAATTTTGTCATTTACCCTATCAGATTAATTATGCAATGTTGACCTGAAATTATATGGGTAGAAAATCTAAAGTGGTCAATTAAGTTATGAAATGGATTTCACATTGTTTTATTTTGGTCCCAATTATAAGTACCACATGATATTAATGAGGGCTTTGATTTCTGATCGATTTGATGATGAAAATTACAATAAGATACCCAAAATTGTCACTGAACATGCATTGTGCAGACTTTCTATACATTGATGTGCATAAAAGAATACTTGTACAATTATGTAAAAATGTGATAATCGTGAATGTGTTGTGTATGTTTTAGAGGAGAAAATTGGACACCAGTCGGACATTGCCAGACTATCCAGGCAATAGCTTTTTGGAGCATACAGTGAGTTAACCTAGATGATTTCCTAAGATTGATTTGATTTGAATTTAATTTGATTTGTTAAACTTCTAATATTATTGAAGTATTTGTGAGTTGTTTCTGGATTTTGGACCTAAGGTCCGAGGAGTTTAATAGTTGGTCATGTATTGGAAGTTTTCTGATTTGAATGAATTGTTGAATAACATTTGATTCTCAACAAAAGTTGAATGTCGGACTTAGGTCCGATGACTGTGAAAAAACTCTGTCTAAGCATTTGTAAAAGATTGTGATATATGAGATATTTAGAAATTGTTGCATTTTATAAAATGCATGCTTAGATAAAGGCATTATGACTTGAGTTTCCAGTATGAAGCGCTTCCATGTAGAGCCATGCTCCGTGATTCTATTTGACTGAGCCCTATGGGCTGATATTTGCATAAGTTTGTGATAGGCACTCGATCATAACAATAAGAAAGAATGTGAGTCTCATGCATATAACATTATAATACTAAATTTTTTTGAATGATTTGCAAAGTTGATTGAGTGATAAATTGATGTGTTTTATTTGATATACTTAGCAATATGAATCTTATGATATCCCTTGTTGTGTGAACATCTGGAATGTGTGTATGATCTAAATGAGTGTCTGTAAACTATGTATTATATATGTGTGATCCGGTGAAATCATCAATGATGGTTCACTCATTGAGTTCGCAAAACTTATAAAAATTGCAATGTAGTTTTTTAGGTACGAGACAGGAGAACTAGTTCTTTAGACAGGACTAAAGGACCCTTTAGGTTTTATTATAGCTCAGAGGTCTGTCAGCTGGCTCCAGGCGTGTTGTGTCTTGTATTTAATTGTTTTTATTAGAACCTTTATGAGTTTATGTAAATATTTGTCAAAGGGAAAAAGTGTAAATTTTGTGGATTAATAAAATGAATGGTTTTAAAATTTGTTGACTTTTAAATGATGATAGTTAATGCCATGTGTAAGTTGGAATTGTTTTGCTCTAACATACCATTATCATAGGTTATGTTCCTGAAAGTTTGGGTATGTACCCTATGGTAGTGGGATGTTGCAGTTAGTCTAACACTTTAAGTCCTTTAGCAATTAGAGAGACGAGGTGCTTCAATTCTCCCCCTCTTTAAGATAATTCATCCTCAAAATTCTTAAGTAACTGATTCCATAGATGGGGGTAATGTTTTTCTCCATTCATTTGATTTCCTCATATTTCTTATTGAGTTATCCTGATGTCTGATTACTTTTTACTAGTTTCTCCACATAATTTACATCATTTGCAATCATAACTCTCTGAACTGATAAAACACTTATCAAATCTAACTTGTACCTTATTGTGGACCTAGGTTCCTTCAGCTAGTAATAATGTCATCTCAAATCCAGGAACCCAATAACGTAGTTTGGATACTTTACAATAAACAAAATACATGTACTCTTTATAATATACTAAGTTTCTCGTGCCTGAGTCTCATATTTATCTAACTCTAATATTTATTTCTAGTTCGTTCAATAATCATTCATTCTTAGAAATGGAACATTTTATCTACTTGATATAATTTGGTAAAAGTCTTGATCAAAAGAAGATTTCTCTCTGCAATCATCTATACTATTCACGTAATCCTTATCAATCAACTATGTTCATCATTGATTTTTATCCATATTACCATAATAAGATCAATTACTATCATATCTTACATGATCAGGATGTTCTAGACATTAACACTCAATGAAATAGTAGGCATGTTCATTTACTCTTATGCTTTGGTATATATCATCGGGACCATTACATCTTATTCAAAAATTTATTTTTGAAAAATCATCTATTCATATCTTATGTTGATAATTCCTTGATATCAATTGATTATAGATAACATTTAAATATTCCATGACTAGACAAAAGTTACTTCTCCTTAGTAGTTACTATTTCAATATCTCTATATAAATCCATGCTTCGACTGCTCTATGCTGAGTCATCTCAAATATTAACTATGGGGACTAAGACTTAAGAGCATTCAATATGTCATAGATCATTCCCTTTATCAAATCCAAACATATAATACATATGTGCTCAGTAACATTATTCACTAAGGTAACCACATTATCAGATATGCACTTATAATAACTAACCAACTTAACCTTGAGGTTTTCTATAGATATTGCTATCGTTTATTTCATTTTCCATAGAACATTAATTCAACCATAAGTTACATAACCATCATCAAAATTTTGGCCTCATATCTACTGATATAACCTTATATTAAATTATAAACTCTTATCACAATATTTATACAATCATTATAAGTCTAAGTTCAAACTCTCAAGGTTACAATAAAATTTATGTTCTTTAAACTTTGCTTGTACACTTAGAATCTTGTCATTTCCATGAAAATGTTTTCACATTCATGTTAATTCAAAGTATATAACCACAACACAATATAGATTTCATTTACACTGATATAATCATAATTACGAATACATCGAGTCTTTTTCTAACATATCGAACCATATAGTATTTCCTATTTTTAGATATCCATAAACTTTCATTTTCTTACACTCTGACAGAGCATGATTCCCTAACAATTCAGGCTTTTAATGAATGTTTATGCGTATGAATTATGTAAATGCGACTCAGACTAGGGATCGGTCGCCACTGCATGCTATGACATGTTTGAGATGCATCTACCCTGAAATATATTCTGAAAAATGCCCATGTAAGATACTAAATCTGGGCTTTGATACCAAAATATAACACATCACTCTTATAGAGCATATACCTGAGCATATCAATCATATTTCAAGAACATACTCTACGAAGATGGCACCATTAACCCCTTTCCGATTGTAGTGGATATACTCCAATTAGTCTAATTGGATTTCCCCTGAACATGAAAGATAATGCCTTAATTTTGATGAGTTTTGCGAACTTAGTGAGTGAATCATCATCGTTGTATTCACTCAAGTTATATTTTCAAAGATAAGATATATTCCAATTCAACAAGTTATACATATCACTTCATATTTCATTTATGCCTTATCAAGAATCATACTTGCATAAGTATATCAGGTAAATTAACTTATCACATCACAACACATCTTTATTTACCTTACAACTGTATTTCAAACATTTCAATTATTCAAATAAAACAATCATATAATACATAAGGAAGTGTACGCAAATGCATATATGACTCTGTTCATTTTTATTTTGTTATGACCGAGCACCTATTTACTGTCCCATATCCCTTTTGGATATCGAGTTCATTTCAAATACTGTCCCGTATCCTTTATAGATATCGGGCTGATTAATAACGGAGCCAGTGGCTCTACGTTCACATTTACGAGCTTTAAGCTTTTTCAGACTGGCTACTCATGTCACAACCCCTTTATCTGATCATGCATATCATGTAATGAAATGCATGAATTCACATATATCACACTTTTAGTAGCTTTCATTCATTTCAGATACAGCCACTTTCATATTCATCGAACATAGGTCTAGCATTCAACAATTTGTTGAGAATATAGATATCTTTCAAATTCCTATGCAATTAGAACACTTCCAATACATTCTCAAATATCAAACTCCTCAGACCATTAATGTTCAAAATTATCATATATAAATCAATAACAGTTCAATAACTGGAAGTTAAACAGAAATATATCAAACATAATGAGAACATCTAGGTTACTCCCAGTGCGCTCTAGATTACATTATTGCTTGTATGGTCTACCAATGTCTAGATTCAGACACTCAGTCTTGTGTATCTATCTTCATACAATACACACATATTTTACCCATCATTAATTTGTCAATCACATGATATCATGTTTCAATGCATGCTCAATTGACTTGTTGGGTATGTATCCTTATTCACAATTTTTGAGCATTCAAACATAATACCTTGTATATAACTAGTTTGTAATAAGGTAATACCTTAAGTACACTTGATTATGCTTAATTCATTAACCATACATTTATTAACTCTTTTTTAGCATTAAAAGTATTCACATAATTCTCAATTTTCATTCATTCATTCCTATTTCATTATTTAGATCCTTTGGAATACATTTGCATTGATGTGAACATCTTCATTTCTTTAACACTCCTACAATCCAAACTTAGATACATTGATATCAAGTAATCTTTTACTTAAGGTATAATATCAATAAGAACTTCAATTTATCAAAAACTTTAATCAACTTATCAAGCATCAATCTAGGTTTATTTCAAACCTTAATCAAGTCCAAATATACCAAATTAGAGTGACTTGTCCTCATATGGTTCAAAAATTGCACAAAGAATAAATTGTCATGTCAAAACCTTACCCACGACTGTGGGGTACCTTCCCAAGATCGTGACGGAAGCTACTGCATTTGTCCACGATCGTGGCCCACGGTCGTGGCCTACCCTTTTTCCTTCACTTTTCCAGATTCTCATACCTTGATACCAAATTCAAAACACTTTTATAATAGTCAATTAGTTATACTTCAATTGTACCCTAATTATACTTCAATTCTTCATCAATATCATCTTCAATTCTAGCTCAAACTTGTTTTATTTACAGCTCACAAATCATTGTCGTTCAAGCATAAAAAACTAAACTATAAATTATCATTGAAACATCATTTTTTAGAACTCATTTCATGATCAACATCATATATATTTCATTCCAATTCATTCATCATCATCATACTATTAAACATGCCATAAAGATACTATATCTACTTGTTAAGCTCTAATTCCACCTTAAAAATATCAAGTTAATCATGCTCTATGCATGCAAGATAATCTCAAATTTAGGGTAAAAATGAGTTGGTTTTCGATAAGGATGGAAGATAACCGTCAACTAGTTCTTAAGCTATCTTGTAAAAGATAAAAGTCTAACTTCGATGTAATAATTAAGCAAGGATCAAACCAAAATGCAGAGACGGGAGCTAGGAGTCATTTTTGGTGGATAAAAAGGCAGGAGATGATGAAATTTCCAGTAGAAACTTTGCCACATTAGCTTCATGCAATTAAGTGCAAGATGTCTTCATCTCTTAACGATATATGTCATTAAGCATGTTTTCCATTAGTCCATTAAATATACTGCCATTTGTCTCCTAATTATTGGTCCACATATCACACATTAATTGATCCACTTGCCACAAAATAGTTAATCCATTTGTCATTTAATAACTAGTCTATATGTCACTCATTTAACTATGCCAAATGTCACTCAATTGTGGAATTAAATAATGCCAAATGTCACTAAATTATATGCTTAGTAACCCTAACTCAAAGTGTTACATAAAATTCACATGTTAATCCTTCACAAAATAGCTAAGAAAACCAGCTGAATGTTACCTTCATCTTATTGCTAAAAATTAATCTATTTTCACCTTAGAATTATATTGAAATTGCTTGCTTGGAAGGATTGGTTATCTTATGTTTTTTAGCTATGTTGGAAGTATGATAAGTAAGTAACAATCTGATCTTTGTGCCATGTTTAATAGTATAAGAATGATGCTTGAATTGGAATGAAATGAATATGCTGTTGATGATGATATGTGCTAGAGATTTGTTGGATAAACTTAGAAGTTTTCATGCTTGTTTTTGATATGGGAAAAATCATGGATTACAAAGGTTGATTCAAGGATGAATTAGATTTGGAATTTGAAGTATAATGAAGGTGAATGTATGCTAAAGGAAGATGTTAGTATAATGTTCTTGAATTGAGAAAGAATTAGGACTATATGCATGATAATGTATGATAGTTCTAGTTTGCGTTTTGATGTACGAAAGACCATGAATTGTGATCTATCAAACAAATAATTTTGAGCTGGAATTGGAATAAAATTTAGGTCTAAATGAGGATGCATAAATGAGCATAAATTTTAGAAAAAATTGGAAGTGTAAACGATGTTTCTAAGTAGGTGAAATCGTGGAGAATTAAGGGGAACAATACAGGGCACGACGTGGCCTTCAGTGCATGACCGTGGCCTAATTATTTAGGTTATGTCACAATCATGGTAGAGTCCCCATGATCGTGGCCTAATGTATAAGATTTTGTTACAATCATGGCATGGTCCATACGATCGTAGGCAAGGCTTAAACTTGAAATGTTGTCTTTTAAGTGATATTTTAAACAACTAATGATAAGGTACTTTCCTATGATGCATTTAGGCTTAAAATGAACTAGTTTGATCATTGATTGATGAATTTAGATTAAACAAGTTAATTGACGTATAAACATAAGTGTCAACAAGACATATCAGAGTAATAATGTTTGAATGAGCATGAATTATGATTACGGAAACATACCCAAGAAATTCATTAAGCATTCGTTAAACATGGCACATAAATATATGTATATGATTGAATATGTATTTGATTGATCAACTTTGTAATATGAATTTTATGTATTGAATGATTTTAGATGCACAAGTCAATCGATTGAATCCAGACATTACCGGACCATCTAGGCAATAGCGTAATCTAGAGCGTGTTGTGAGTAACCTAGATATTCTCACTAAGATTGATTTATTTTTGTTTAATATCTAATATTGAACTGTTAACGATCTGTATATGACAATTTCGAACATTAATGGTCCGAGGAGTTTGATAATTGGGAATTGGAAGTGTTCTGATTGCATATTAATTTGAAAGATATCAGTATTCTCTACAAATTGTTAAATGCCATATTTAGGTCTGATGAACATATGATCTGACTGTGCATCAGGAATACTTGTTATTGATAGCATATTTTATGATTTGATTCATCATATTAATATGCATGATCAGATAAAGGCGTTATGACTGGAATGGCTAGTTTGAAATAGCTTAAAGCTTAGAAATCTGCACATAGAGTCATTAGCTTCATGATTGATGAGGTCGATATCTATAATAAGTACGAGACAGTCACAAAAAAATAACAACAAAAGTGGAGTCTCATATGCATATGCATTTGTATGTATATAATTATGAAAACATTTCTTCTTCTCCTCGAGGATGATATTGTGATGTGCCATATTTGTGTGTATTTGATAATATGATTGAATTCTTTTAAAAAGATCATATGAAATGAGTGTAATCCATGATGAATTGTTGGATAAGAACAATTGTGCATTTGATCTATATTTGAATTGTTTGATGTTCTGAATGAGTGAGCACATTGGGGATGGTTAACTCATTGAGTTTGCAAAACTTATCAAAATTCTAATGTGGCTTTTTCAGGTATAAAAGTAGAGGCCTAGTTTCTAAGATACATTAGAGGAATGTTTTGGTATTAAGAAATGGCTCAAAGTCGATGAACTGACATATGAGGAGTTGTAGATTGTATTTATCTAGTTTCTTTTGTCATGTTAAACTTTTTGTAAAAAGAGAAGTAAACTCTTAGATGCTTGTGATGATGTAAACATTCGTGTTAATGACTACTATGTAAATTATCTTAGTGAATGAAATGGAGAAGCTTCCTTTCAAATTTTGTAAAGTGTATGATGCCATAATAAGTGTATAAGACTAGTATAACATGCCATTTTCTTCGTGTATGTTCAGGTATATACTCTATGGTAGTGGGGTGTTACAGCAATTCCTTAAGGGGGAGATTTGTAATAGCTAGTTTGCAAAACTTACTAAGGGTTAGAATATTAGACTTTTAAGTCATATCATTTTAGAATTTATGAGGTGGATTTCATTCACATGCATAACATGAGCATATCCATATATGAATTTTGATTTAGAAAACATTGCGAAGATATTATATGCACTCAATTGACATGTTTCGGGGTATGAAAGGTTTTAAATGATGATGATTTGATTGTGTATTACATATGTCTTGAATTTTAGTTTGATGGATTATAATTAGTAATTTGGAGTTAATTGTTATAATTGGAAAATTGATGAATTAAAATGTACATTTATTTTAGGAAAAATGTCAAGTGGTAAGACAAGTTGACATATGGAAAATTAGGATGACAAAGCCTATAAAATGAGTGACTTTTGACATAGAAAATTAAGTGACAAATGGTAGTAGTGACTGAGTGACAAATGGCCTAAGATATTAGTGACATTTGGTAGTTATATAAGAAGACATGTAACTTACTCCATTTGTATGACATGTGTCCTTCTCAAACAAAGACACTTTGCACCAAATGGCTTAAGCAAATGCAAAGCCATATTTCTCTCTAGTTGTTTCTTCTACAGGCTTTCTTCTTCTCCTCCCTCTCACTACCGAAACACACAAATAACCCTCACAACTTTGAATTTTTGCTTTAATTTTGTTTATCATCACTCCAAGATCTATACAAGATCCTAAACAAAGATAGCTATAATCTATTATCATCTCTTTGCCCTTGCTGAAATCATTTTACTCCCATCTTGTTATTGGAATTGTGTTTGCATGCATGGAAGACTAGGTTTGCTTGATAATTGAGGAGGTATTTGAGTTGATTAAAAAGGTAAAATAAGGATCTCTTGTAATATCAAATAATAGAACTTGATGATGGCTGAATTGGGGATTGATTAATTGAAGTATTGATGTTAAATGTGTGATGGGAAAATGATGCATTTATGATAGTTTCTGTTCTATTTAGCATGCATGAAAAACAATAGTTTATGAGCTATGAAATGAACGATTTTGAGCTAGAAATTGAGATGAAATTGATGAGGATTTTAGTTATAATTAAGGTATAATTGAGGTATAATTAATGGACTGTTATGAAGGTGTTTTGAATTTGATATGAAAGAGTTTTCTTTCAAATCTGTAAAAGGATTGGGGATGTTAATGTATATTTAAGAATGATTGTTAGTGATATAAATGAATAGAATTTAGAGAGCTTTAATGTAGCTAAGATGGAAGTTATATTAACTTGAATTGAAGTAGCTTTTGAGAGTATAAATTCTACAAAAATAGAAGTGTTAATGATGATCCTAAGTAAATGAAATTCGTGGAGAATTGAGAAATTATGTGAATGTATATTGCTAGAAAAGGTTGATGAATGTATGATTAACGAATTTAGAGTAATCAAACTTACTTAAGGTATAAACCTGAATGCAAAGTGGTAATATACAAGCTATAATAATTGAATGGTCAAGACTTGTGAATAAGAATAC
>JANQBM010669201.1:0-15379 GCA_025594535.1 Erythroxylum domingense | reverse complement strand
ATTTCATTTAATATATATAATACAAATGTGGATCAACATATTGCATAAATTAGAATTGATTACTTAATTGAGGAAGCGTGCATGCAATGAAAAATTAAAATTTCGATTTTATTTACTAATAAAAGGAGAAAATGCACTTCATCACAAATCAACAACCAAAACCAAAATTAAAACCCTAAATCCTTCAATTCCTAAATTATCACACCAATTATTACTAATTGAGAGCAATAAATAACCAAATGTTCATCAACTACACAAAACCTTAATCATAAATCACTATAAAATTTTCCATTGTTAAACTCAAAATATAAAGATGTGATAATTATTAGAGGGGAACATCTAATTTACAAAAGAAATTACCTTAATGAGCTTGTGATGCCAACCTTTCAATAACTTCAAATGCTTTGATGGCTAGTTTCATGAATCAAAACTAAGCAACTCTACCTTTAAGAGAAAATCTCAAGATTTTTACAACTTTTTTGAAGTAGATGAAAAACAGAGCAGCCAAAACCCTCTGATTCTCGACCTTTAGGGATAAAGAAAAGGGCTCAATAAAAAAATGCACCGTTTCACTTGCTGAAGAAGTGGGGGAAATGAAAGGGATGAAAATTGGGATAGATTTAGGTACCAAAATAGCGACAGAAAAGTTGCTCCCAACATCGATGTTACGATTTTAGGAACGGAAAATATTCTCTCAGAACTTGGTTGCAAATTCTGTCCTTAATATTCCGTCTCTAAATTTGAAATTCCGTCTCAAATTTCGTGGCAAACTATCTGTCCAAAAAATAGTCGCAAATTAGTAACTGATTTGGGGACAATTTTTTTTGGTTCGTATTTTTGGTACAAAATTAGGGACGATTTCTTTTGAACTTTACTTCGCGGGTTGTGGCGCCAAACGTTTCAACCAATTTAGGGACGAAAAGTTTGGTTGGTGTAGATGGAGTGAACTTTGGGGACAGATTTGGGGACAGTTTTATTTTTTACCCATTTTGGTCACAAATTTTGTCCCTATTTTTCCGTCCCTATTTGAGATTTTTTTGTAGTGAGCCAACCGGTAGGTGATCAAAGCAACTCATCCATCTGTCAAATTCAAGTTCTTTACCTCCTCACTTGGCTAATCCGTCTCATGGTCTTGTCTTAAACACGTGTTTTGACTTTCTTTTATTTTGTTTTTTATTTGATATTTAGTCTTATCATGGTTATGGATCTAATGTGATCACTACAACAAACATACCCTTTCGCGACATTTTATTTTTTGACGAAAAGAAATTTGTCGCCAAAAGATAACGTATTGCGACGATTAAAAGAATTCGTCACTAAAACTAACCATTTAGCGACGAAAACAAAAAGAGTCGCAAAAGGGAAAACCTATAGCAACGTATAGACCAAATCGTCGCCAAATGCTAAATATTTAGTGATGATTAAGAAAAAGTGTCACTAAATGATGTACAATGGGTGACAATGTCAGATACTCATCACTAAATAATTTTATGGCGACCATTTTAGAAAACGTCACCATAACTTGTTAAACATTTGGCGACGATATTTTGAAGTGTCACCAAAAGGTTAATATTTGATAACGAAAGTTTCATTTGCTCGCAAAAGCTAATACATTCAGCGACGATTTTTTGTCATCGTCACTAAATGTCAAGCATTCAACGACAATTTTTAGAAATCATCACCAAATGATGCACATACAGTGACGAATTGTAAAAAACCTCGCTGAATGTATACATTTAGTGACGATTTCTTGAAATCATCACCAAATGATTGACATTTTCATAAATTATTAAACTAACATTTTTATAATTTATCATAGTTAAGATATGTTTTATTAGAGATTTGTTTTGAATATGTACAATGTATTATTAAAAAAAACTCACAACATAATTTTAGGTGTTAAACAGTAGTATTAATTAATCATTAGTATTTACTAACATAGCAAAAATTAGTTATAAAAATTTTAAATAATTTTATTAATATAATACTATGATATATAGAGTAGTACGAAATTTGAATTAGAAGTTATCCAAGTCATACAATCATAGAGCCACAACAATAACAGTCCACATTCAATAGTACACAACTTGACCCTTAAGTGGTAGATATGTTATTTGACAAATTATTGCAGATACAACAATAATAAACTTTAAAGCTGAGTTCAGTTGATTGACTCGTTAAATGACAATGATATAATTATTTATTTGGATTCCAAGTAACATGAGTCGGTAAAGGTAAATGAGTCCCCAATTTTCGGATTCCCCAGAAGGATCCTTGCATGTTCAAACGCACCAATTGAAACAGTAACAATTGTTTCCTCAATTTTATGGTTTTTCACACCCTCTTACAACAGCGTTTCCACTATAACTAAACTTGTAGAGAATGCAGTGAATAAGTCGCTAGATTTAGAAAACACAATCAGTATAGAAGTTAGATATTGTCATATTAGTAAACAGTTAAATGAACTGAAATTGGAGTGACATGCATACGTGCATGAGTAGACGAAGAATTTGGAATTGACGAATTTTCCTAAACAATCGATTTCCCTAATCCTTTACGGACTGTTGTGACATTGCTCCTGCCTTCATGCCTATACATGTCATCTTCGAGACTTAAGGAAGCTTAAAATAACATATAATATAAACCATCAAATGTGAATATCTATAATAGCTTCGTAAAAGGAAATGAGATGTACGTAATAAGGAAACTGACATTGTTTGGATGATACTAAACACCTTGAAGCGGAAGATCAGCCTTGGAAGGAAAATGCTGATTAGTATATAACGTGGGAATTTTTTTGCATTATTAGTTTTCTTAGTAGGGATAATTTTGCCACATTCCTCCCAACAAAATGAATTAGGGCCATCTGGAATTAGTCTCCATCTCGACATTCCTTGATTAATAATGTTTGGAGGTAAATTCTGTAAAAGTCGATTTAAAATAAAACGATGATATGTTTAACTCCAATATTGATGATAACTAAAACTAGTCTAGTTTAGCACTTATACATCTTTAATGTGCCTAATGATATGAAAGTTACCCTTACTAAAATTTCAAAAATTTATTGTGTAATTTGTATCTCATGCAAAATTTAGAACTTAAAGTAGAATAGACATGATTATGTTCTTTATGTACATAAATATATTATTATCTATATATCTCTATATTACTATTAATGGAAATGAAAAAAAGTAAACTACTCTTAAAACAATTTCATATGTAATAGTAAATAAATGGAGAACAATTGAATATATAAGTGAGAAGAATACTTTTTCATTTTGTTATTGGTAATAGGAAAAACTCATATATTTTATTCAATTAAGAAAAATAAAGTAGTATAGAAAATGCTTGGGTTTTGGCAACATTTTCTAGCGTTCGTAGCGAAATTATACTTTTAGGCGACAAAAATTGCCACCATCAGAAAAGGTAAGAGAAATAATTTTTGCGACAATTTAATAGATTGATAGCATAAGATTGTACATTTTGCAATGCTATAGGTTTTTCGTAGCCAAAGCATGGCATTTTATGACGAATCTTAGTTTCGTTGCAAAATGTGGGAGATGAGAATAATATAACTACGTCATTTTTTGCATTTATCTAAATGTATTGGTGACGGTTATCATATATTGTAGCTAAAGGTTTGACATTTTATGATGAATCTCGTTTTCATCGCTAAATGTTGCAACGGTAAAAAAAATTTTAGGTGGGACGACATTGTTTGTCGTCAATCAAACCCGCAGCCTTCCCCTAACTCCCTCTCTGTCATTTCTTCATAATTTTCTCTCAAACTTAATCGATTTTCAATCCTCCTTCTGCTATTCTTAGCGATTTTCTGTTCTTATCTTCCCCTCATCTATCGTCTCATGGAGTTGAGCTCAACCTGGTAAGTTTTTCTTCGATTTATTGTGGGTTTGTTTTTTAATGTGTTAATGATACCGAATATAAAATTATTGTGGTTTCTTCGCTTTCATGAGTAGTTTGCATGGATTAAACAACTATATTGTTAGGTACCAAAATAGCGACGAAAAAGTTGATCCTAACATCGTTGTTACGATTTTAGGGACGGAAAATATTCTCCCAAAACTTGGTTGCAAATTTCGTCCGATATTTGGGACTAAAAAATTCCATCCTTAATATTCCATCTCTAAATCCGTCCCAATGTGAAATTCCATCTCAAATTTCGTGGCAAACTATTCGTCCAAAAGACAGTCGTAAATTAGTAATTGATTTGGGGACTTTTTTTTTGTTCGTATTTTTGGTCCGGAATTAGGAACGGATTCTTGTGAACTTTACTTCGCGTGTTATGGCACCAAACTTTTCAACCGATTTAGGGACGAAAAGTTTGGTCAGTGTAGATGGAGCGAACTTTGGGGACAAATTTAGGGACAGTTTTGTTTTTACCCATTTCGGTAGCAAATTTCGCCCCTAATTAGGGACCGAATTTTTCCGTCCCTATTTGAGATTTTTCTTATAGTGAGCCAACCGGTAGGTGATCAAAGCAACTCATCCATCTGTCAAATTCAAGTTCTTTACCTCCTCACTTATCTAATCCGTCTCATGGTCTTATCTTAAACAAGTGTTTTGACTTTCTTCTATTTTGTTTTTTATTTGATATTTAGTCTTATCATGGTTATGGATCTAATGTGATCACTACAACAAACATACCCTTTCGCGACATTTTATTTTAGGAAGAAAAGAAATTCGTCGCCAAAAGATAACATATTGCGATGATTAAAAGAATTCGTCACTAAAACTAACCATTTATCAACGAAAACAAAAAGAGTCGCAAAAGGGAAAATCTATAGCGGCGTATAGAGCAAATCGTCGCCAAATGCTAAATATTTAGTGATGATTAAGAAAAAGCATCACTAAATGATGTACAATGGGTGACGATGTCAGATATTCGTCACTAAATAATCTTATGGTGACCATTTTAGAAAACGTCACCATAACTTCTCAAACATTTGGCGACGATATTCTGAAGCATCACCAAAAGGTCAATATTTGGTAACGAAAGTTTCATTTGCTCACAAAAGCTAATACATTCAGCAACAATTTTTTGTCATCGTCACTGAATGTTAAGCATTTAGTGACAATTTTTAGAAATCATCATCAAATGGTGCACATACAGTGACGAATTGTAAAAAACCTAGCTGAATGTATACATTTAGTGACGATTTCTTGAAATCGTCACCAAATGATTGACATTTTCTTAAATTATTAAGCTAACATTTTTATAATTTATCATAGTTAAGATATGTTTTATTAGAGATTTGTTTTGAATGTGTACAACGTATTATTAAAAAAAATCACAACATAATTTTAGGCGTTAAATAGTAGTATTAATTAATCATTAGTATTTACTAACATAGCAAAAATTAGTTATAAAATTTTTAAGTAATTTTATCAATATAATACTATGATATATAGAGTAGTACAAAATTTGAATTAGAATTTATCCAAGCCATACAGTCATAGAGTCATAACAATAACAGTCCACATTTAATAGTACACAACTTGATCCTTAAGTGGTAGATATGTTATTTGACAAATTATTGCAGATACAACAATAAATAAACTTTAAAGCTGAGTTCAATTGATTGACTCGTTAAATGACAATGATATAATTATTTATTTGGATTCCAAGTAACATGAGTCGGTAAAGGTAAATGAGTCCCCGATTTTTGGATTCCCCAGAAGGATCCTTGCACGTTCAAACGCACTAATTGAAACAATAACAGTTGTTCCCTCAAGTGTATGGTTTTTCACACACTCTTGCAACAGCTTTTCCGCTATAACTAAACTTGTAGAGAATGCAGTGAATAAGTCGCTAGATTTAATACCTAAAACACAATCAATTTAGAAGTTAGATGTTGTCATATTAGTAAACCGTTCAATGAACTGAAATTGGAGTGACATGCATACGTGCATGAGCAGACAAAGAATTTGGAATTGACGAATTTTCCTAAATAATCGATTTCCCTAATCCTTTACAGACTGTTGTGACATTGCTCCCGCCTTCATGCCTATACATGTTATCTTCGAGATTTAAGGAAGCTTAAAATAACATATAGTATAAACCATCGAATGTGAATATCTATAATAGCTTCATAAAAGAAAATGAGATGTACGTAATAAGGAAAGTGACATTGTTTGGATGATACTAAACACCTTGAAGCGGAAGATCGGCCTTGGAAGGCAAACAATGATTAGTATATAAAGTGGGAATTTTTTTGCATTATTGGTTTTCTTAGTAGGGACAATTTTGCCACATTCCTCCCAACAAAATGAATTAGGGCCATCTGGAACTAGTATCCATGTTGACATTCCTTAATTAAGAATATTAAGAGGTAAATTCTGGAAAAGTCGATTTAGAATAAAATGATGATATGTTTACCTCCAATTTTGATGATAACTAAAATTAGTCCAGTTTAGCACTTATACATCTTTAATGTGCCTAATGATATGAAAGTTACCCTTACTAAACTTTCAAAAATTTATTGTGTAATTTGTATCTAATGCAAAATTTAGAATTTAAAGTAGAATAGACATGATTATGTTCTTCATGTAGATAAATATATTATTATCTATATATCTCTATATTACTATTAATGGAAATGAAAAAAGTAAAATACTCTTGAAATAATTTCATATGTAATAGTAAGTAAATGGAGAACAATTGAATATATAAGTGAGAAGAATAATTTTTCATTTTGTTATTGGTAATAGGAAAAACTCATATATTTTATTCAATTAAGAAAAATAAAGTAGTATAGAAAATGCTTGGGTTTTGGCAACATTTTCTAGCATTCGTAGCGAAATTATACTTTTAGGCGACGAAAATTGCCATCATCAGAAAAGGTAAGAGAAACAATTTTTGTGACGATTTAATAGATTGATAGCACAAGGTTGTACATTTTGCA
Organism: Erythroxylum domingense; assembly: GCA_025594535.1. Classification (NCBI taxonomy): domain Eukaryota; kingdom Viridiplantae; phylum Streptophyta; class Magnoliopsida; order Malpighiales; family Erythroxylaceae; genus Erythroxylum; species Erythroxylum domingense. The sequence goes on along the minus strand of JANQBM010669201.1, from coordinate 8,456 downwards.
ACGTTATAGGTGTTTTGTAGCCAAAGCATGGCATTTTGCGACGAATCTTAGTTTTGTTGCAAAATGTGGGAGATGAGAATAATATAACTACGTCGTTTTTTGCATTTTTCTAAATGTATTGGCGACGGTTAACATATATTGTAGCTAAAGGTTTGACATTTTATGATGAATCTCGTTTTCATCGCTAAATGTTGCAATGGTAAAAAAAATTTAAGGTAGGGCAACATCGTTTGTCGTCAATCAAACCCGCAGCCTTCCCCTAACTCCCTCTGACGTTTCTTCGTAATTTTCTCTCAAACTTAATCGATTTTCAATCCTCCTTCTACTATTCTTAGCGATTTTTTGTTCTTATCTTCCCCCCATCTATCTTCTTGTGGAGTTGAGCTCAACCTAGTAAGTTATTCTTAGATTTATTGTAGGTCTGTTTTTTAATGTGTTAATGATACCGAATCTAAAATTATTGTGGTTTCTTCGCTTTTATGAGTTGTTTGCATGGATTGAACAACTATATTGTTGGGTTTGTGTTGAAATATGTTAATGATGGTGAAGAAAGGGAACAAAATTAATGAATGGTTGAAGTTGGGTGTGATTTATGTCCTGGTTACAAGGTGTTCAATGAAAGTCTTGTTACAATGTTCTATTTCATTTTTTTGTCCGAAATTGATCTTGTTTTCAAATGTAATCTGTTGTCAACATGCACGATGATGATGATGATGATGATAAGCATAGAAAAGAAAGTGACAAATTATTGAAAGAGAAATGTACAATCTACATGATGCAAGTTTATAACTATTATTAAAAACATAACCTGTATGTTGTTAGTCGTGTAAGTTGTAACTGACAACCTTGCATGAGTTTGTCAATAATTGTACACGTAAGTATACAAAAGGTTAATTTTGATTGACAATAAGTTATATTTTTTCTTCTATATAAAGGCATAAGCATAACAATTCTGAGGGCATTTTTTAGTATGGATTCTCCTAACTAGATAACCTTATTTTTATATGCCTACTACTTCTCATTATTCCTATTGTCAGGAACAAGATATTGTCTATGAATGTGCTCTCCAAAGACATATTCCAAGCTTTAAAAATCACCTATCTAGTTCCAACATTTCCAAATAAAAAAGATTAACTTCTTATAAAGAACAATAAATGGTTGGGTTCTTTTGATTAAATTATCATATAATTTGATTGTCAAAACTACCAAACTTAAGAAATTGGTCTATACTAAATGAATTTCTTAGAAATAAGTATTAATGATCAATGCCTTTCTAATTCATTTTTTGTATTGTTTCAAATGTTAATAAGATAATTGTCTTATGTTGTTGATGTTTTAGTTATGTTAATTTATGATGACAATAAATTGATTTTGTTGTTTGAATTGTTAAGAAGAGAATTGCCATATGTTGTTGATGTTTTACACAAGTTCATTATAATGGCACCTGGTATAAACAAAGGTAAGAGGGTGGTAACAACAGATGAAGTTTCTTCTACATAATAACCAGCAATTGCATCATCGAATGAGAAAAGTCAACAATAACCTTTACCAACATCGTCTGGTAGTCATGAGGGATCTTTAGGTCTGTTATTGATAGCCAAACATATTTACATTTATGCTCTCATTACAAGTTTAGTGTATTTTTCTCATTATGTTTTTCTTTTCAAGTTCTAATACTGGCATCAGAAAATGAGGTAGAGGTAAGACAAAAGGAGATGAGTTGCAACGGATAAATGTTGCACTGAATACAAAGTTGTGAGTGACGATTGACCCCACGTAACGACGTCCAGTGGATAAAATCCAAACTAAAAAATTGATCAGTGAATTAGGCATCGTTGTTCTGATTGAGTTGCCTTGCCTTCAACATGTCAGGCAGTTGAAGGAAGACAACTTGCTGCAAAATGCTTTGGACAAAGTTTCGGTAATATTTCAATTCATTTCATTATATGTATTGCGATTTTACTTAACTAAAATAATAACTTAACTTATACATGTTTTCCACAGATGAAGCTCAATATCGTTGATATCAACAGGCCCGAGGTTTCAAGTAGTGTTAGTTCACTGTTGAAACAAAGGGGGAAGGATCATCAATATCGACTCCATAAATATTATTAGTCTTTCCCTTCTAATGAAGAAGCAAGGAGACATATTCCAGAACAGGTGACTGAAGAAAATTGGAATGAAATGTGCGATTATTGGGTTTCAGCGAAGGTTCAGGTTTGTTTCTTTCTCTTCATATTTCCTTCCGTTAATTATGTTTATACATCTCATAACTACTTTTCTTAATTTAGAAAAAGTGTGAGAAAGCTAAGGCTAATAGAGAAAAAATGAAGACTCCTTACAACACCGGCTCCAGATCATTTGTCATTGTCCGACAAGAATTTGTAAGTGTAACATTTTCAATTTCTTATTCTATTTTTAATACAATAAATTCTAATGGGTTATAATTTTTTTAATTCATATTATAGAGTCAAACACAACTCCAAGGGCAAGAGTGTGATAGGATCACACTGTACAAGCACATACACCATAAGGAAGGTCAAGGCTATACATCTGAAGAGGCACAAAGTAATTATGTAAATACAGATAAATTAATATTACAATTTATTTTTCTATGTAATAGTAAGTAATAATTTTTTAGTTAACTCAATTTTCTTCTTTGAATTGTAGGACAAGATGCAGGAGTTGTTGCATACGTCATTGGCTGAGGGGAATTAGCCCAATGTCGATGACATTTGCAATAATGTCCTTGGTAAACGATCGGGTTATATCAAAGGTCTTGGGTATGGACCTAGGCCTGTTGGTGCCTTTTCATCACGACCAGCATATGTCACGGCGCTTCAAGAGGAGAACTGGGCACTGAAGACTAAATTACAATGTACGGAAGATAAGTTACAATGAACAAAAGATAAGTTAAATCGTAATGTAAAAGAAGTTAATAAGCTTAAAAAGATGGTAAAAGAAATACTAGGCTCAGCATATGTCATTAGCAGTGACGACAATGAGGAGTCTTAGTTTGTGCATGACTTGTAATTATTTTTTTGTAAAATACAATCCATTTTTAATGTTTATTTCATTTCAATTTATTATTATTAAAAAAATATATCACTAACATTAATTATAAATAATTAATTTTAATATTTCAAATTTTCTTAAAAATTGTAATAAATTAAAATAAATTCATTTTTAACGATTATAATAATATTTAAATTCAAAATTAAATTTTGTCATTAAATACTAATAGCTACCAAAGCAAAATTGTCACAAAAAGTCATTAACTACGTATACAAGAACGTCATTAAAAACATTTTGCTACAACCACATATTAGTAGCTAAAAGTATTTCGCTACACAAGCAAAATTGTCACAAAAAACTATTAGCTACTAAAATCAGAATCGACAAAAATTGTTTTTACCTATATTTCTAGAAACTTCTCTAGAAACATTTCCCTACAACAGATAATTAGTAGCTAAAACTATTCTGCTACCAAAATGAAATCGTCACTAAAAATAATTACCTACGAATATAGTTTAGTAGAGAAAAACTTTTAGCTATGAAACAGAACTGTCGCACAAAACCATATACGACGTTCATTATTCTCGTCGGTTATACTTTTTATCGACGAATTATTTTTGTTGAAAAAATGTTTTGGTGATGACTTTGGAAAAACGTCGTGGATATTGTTTTGCTACTGAAATTCAACGACGATTTGGGCTACGAGTTTTTTTCATCGCAAATTAGTATTTGGGACGATTGGTAATTGTTTGGCGACGTTTATTTTCATCGCTAAATGTTTTGTTTGTTATAGTGGATGTTAGCGTCACACACATTTTATCAGCTAAATGGCAGTTGTGTTACCTTTATATTGTTGTAAATAAATAAAGGTGTCGTCAAAATGTAAGTAGAATAAAAAAAGCAAATGTGTTTCTATTATATTCAAAGTTGAGGCAAGATAAGTTAGCATTGAATGGCCTATTGCATATTCAAAATAATTCTTAGCACTATAATAAGGAGGCCTTTTGGCTACGTATTAAAAATCGGAGCTAAAAGAAAGTTAGTCATCACCAAAGGGTAAGCGTTTGGTGACATTTTTGTAAAATCATCACCAAAGGATCATTCTTTTAGCTACATTTTTTAAAAAGAATAGCTAAAAGTGACACTTGTACTATGTTTTTCAAAATTGTAGGTAAAAGTTGCAATATATACAAATGAGCATTTCAAGTTTTCATAAGAATTAAATAAATATTAAATCAATCTTGAATGTTAATATCCATTTATAACATTGATTTTATTTGTGTAAAACTTAAAAATGCATTATTTAAATTTTTATCATACAAATAAATCTTTATTTTTGTTATACATTAATTTTATATAATAAATAAATTTTATTTATATTCATATTAAGGTTTAACTTACAGGCATCAAAAACTTATTTTATTTTTTAATTTTATAATTATTTTCTAAAAATTAAGATTGAAGATATACAGTTTTCAAAAAAATCAAGTTTTGATAGATTTGATTCATTAAGTAGAATTCAGTTAATTAAAAAATAAATTTGTTTTGGACAATGTGCAATTGTTTCTAATGTAATTGACCCATACTTGGTTGGTCTTGTAAAATTATTTTAACTTTAGATAAGCACTAAAAGCTAAATTCCAAAATCATGGCTAAAAGTTGCACTTTTGGTCTCAAAATCATAACATTTGGAAAACTTTTGCTTAGTGACCTGTCGACAATCTTCAAAATTGTCACCAAATGGTCAACCTTTGGGAGGATCACCTTAGTGATCCTTTGGCTACGCTTTTAAAAGCATAGTTAAAAGTGACACTTTTGGCTACATTTTTCAAAATCATAGCTAAAAGTCGCACTTTTGGCTACGTTTTTGAAAATAGTAGTTAAAACTCTCAAAATCTTAACATTTGGAAAACCTTTTGCATAGTGACCTTTTGGTGACAATTATGAAAATCGTTACCAAATTTTGATCCTTTAGTGACAATTTTAAAGTGTCATCAAAGGCTTATCATTTAAGAGGGTCACCCTTAATGACCCTTTGGCAATGATTTTCAACTTTTGGTAGGATCACCTTGGTGACCTTTCGTCGACAATTTTTAAAATCATCGCCAAGCCTGGTGCCTTTAGGTACAAAATTATTTTCTTAGCTAATGGTCATATATAGTTTTAGCTATGAAAACGATGTCATTTTGTCCCAAAAACTCATTTTTATCATATTAAAAACCTAATTACGAAGTAATAAACGGCATTGTGGGTTCAGGTATTTGTAGATAATTAAATAGTTATCCTAAGACTTAGGAATTACTAAACAATTAAATGGGTGGAATATAAATGCAGCTTAAACTTCCCTATGAAGACCCAAGCTCCTTCCATTGCCATTAAATTGGAGGATTAAGGCAAACTAGCCATAGAAAATCATAAAAGATGCTGCCATCAGTGAGCTCCAACAATCAACAATGGAAGATGAAAATGATGGTTTGGATTTATGGGAAATGAGGAAAAAAATGAAAACTAAGTCTCTATGAAGGGAGAATGTTGCTGTCAAAATAAAACTCTCTTCTTTTCTCTTATGCATTTGTCCCCTACTTTTTCAAACCACGCACACGCTAAAACCTTCTTTGCTGCAAGTTTTTTTATTCTGACCTTCCTTCTACTACGTTATTTTGTTCTCCTTGCCTCCAACGTGCGTGGGCATTGTGTTTTGCTTCTTTTTTTTATTTAAAACCAATGCACACCTTTAAGCTTCTTTTCTACGTGTTTTGTTTTTCTTCGTCTATGTTTTGCTTCTTCCTATTTCTGGTGTCTTTGCATCGCGTTTTGGCCTTCACAGCTTTGTTTTTTCTGGCAAATTTTCTTCATATGTCACTTGTGTTTTGGGCCTCCTTGCCTCACCAAGCACTAGCATTTTGCTTGCTTCTTGCTCCCATACTGTTGTGTCGTTTTTGGTCTTTTTTGTCCAGCAGCTGGCCATATATTGCTACCGTTTTTTGTTTCTCTTCTCTAGCTGCTTGTTAATGCTTTGGACTGCTACTTCTTTTATCTTTTGAGTACCCTACAATAAAAATTACAACTAATGTGGCATCAATTGTCTTAAAATCAATTAATCACAGTTAAACCAAAATATAACAATTTTTGCCCTATAAACATAAATTAAATGTAAGGCACAATAATTCAAATAATAATCAAATAATGCCATAAAGACCAATTATAGTGACAAAAATCCATTCAAATGATATGAAAATATATATAAATAAATGAGTTTGTCAACTCTCCACACTTAGCCTTTTGCATTCCTGGGCAAATTATTAGTAAAGGGAAATCCAACAGTTAAACTCAATACAAGCAAACATAGAACCGACAAAGTAAGAACGTGCAATCAACTCTAACAACCTCTATCCCTAATCAATCGATAGTCATGGAATGCTTCGGTGCAAAGAAAATAACACAAGAGACATAGCAAAATAGAAGGAAGAGAAACATAATAGATCTCTCATAAGGTAGAAGTGTCTCACTCATCTCTCAAATAGGAAAATTTTCACTCAATCCACCTAGATTAACACCTACCGTAAGCTTGTAAGGATTCTACTATCTCCACCAGTAGCATACTATAGATTCATGATCAAAGGGACTTTGTAGGGTTATAATGTTGACGAAAGGCTAATGAATGGATGAAATGGAAATAATGACAAGTGCAATGCATGAGTGTTAAGAAATAACTCAAAGTGAGCTAAAGTACAATCATCAAATGAACACCAATGTGCAAATATCAACTTTAAAGAACCAATCATTAATCTTCAACCACCTAGAGATGTATTATTTCAAACTTTATTCTTTTTGGCCAAATTATTCCTTTTTCTTTTCCTTTTCTCTTTTCTCTTTTTTTTTCAAAATTCTTTCTTTGCTTTTTTTGTACTTTTTATTCTTGCTTTTTTTTTTAATATTGACATACCTAACCTAAGAAGATAAAAATAGTAACATCAATGATGCACATTTAATCATGAAGAACACAATGTAACTCATGCAAAACACTTGTTCAAAAACAATGGAATAAATGAAAGTGAAGGGCTTAACAAAAGCAATCCCTCCCCCACATTTAGTCAATACGTTGTCCTCAACGTAAGAAAAACAATTGTAGGTGAAATGGCAAAAGCGAGGGGAAACTAAACTAACAACTACTAAACGAAGATAAACAACTATAACTACTTCCTACTGGAGAGGTTCCCTCCCCCACACTTACTTCGAATTATGTCAGAAGACAGATATCACCATCAATACAATAGAAAGTAAAGGAGAAGGGTGGAAGGGAAAAACGGTATGATTAGGGGGGTCTCTGATCCTAATGGTAATGCTTCAGTAGATGACTATTGGCTTGTGAAACATGACCAGTTGCTCTGAAAGGGCCCTCTCACTTAGTGATGAACTTCCCGGGCATTAACTTTAATGAGGCCTTGAACTTTAGAACTTTGTCACCTTCATGGAACTCTTTCCTCAGAATCTGTTTGTCATGAATCATTTTCAGCTTGTCTTTATAGATTCTGGCATTCTCATAGGACTCAAGTCTTATCTCTTCAAGCTTTTGGAGTTGCATTATCTAGTTTTCAAGTGAGGATTTAAGGTATACATCACATGCCTTGATCGCCCAATAAGATTTGTGGTCGATCTCCATAGGTAGATGGCAAGACTTGCTATAAAGCAACTGGAAAAGAGACATGCCTATATGGGTCTTGTAGGCAGTCCTGTAAGCCCACAATGCCTCATCAAGCCTTTCACTCCAGTCTTTTTATGATGGTTTTACAATCTTTTCTAGTATCTGTGTAACAGCCCAGACCACCTGCTTGCAGATATTGTCCACTTTGAGCCTCGGCCTCTCGGGCCTCGCGCCCTCATTGTTTTATTTTTCCAGCGTGTAAGCCTCTTTAGGGCATTACTCCCGCAGGACTTCCCAAGAGGTCACCCATCCAGGTACTGCTCTTGCCCTAGCACATTTAACTTCGGAGCTCTCTGATGGGATCCAGTGCGTTGGGGCATGGAAAACGCGTCTGCAAAGGAGAGGAATCCGTACCCTTATAAGGCATGCTTCGTTCCCCTCTCCAACCGATATGGGATCTACGCTCCGCGACACTGTGGCCGTTGGGTAATCTCACCCCCCTTGGGAGGCTAGCGTCCTCGCTGCATACCGATCTGGGTACTGGCTCTGATACCAATTGTAATGTAACACCCCACTCCCGCTGGACCCGATCCCGATATCGACGGTGATATCTGAGTTCGTGCCCCGCGAGGGTGGTGTGCCACATCACAAAACAATCAAACAGTCGGTTTTTTTTAAAAAAAACCAAACACAAACGTAAGGTACAGACCATGATAACTAAATTGGCCCATTTTATTTTATAACCAATTTCAACAAAACAAATTAATCAACAGAAACTTTTATTAGCCACTTGGGC
>JANQBM010668772.1:0-15384 GCA_025594535.1 Erythroxylum domingense | reverse complement strand
TATATGCATGAACATATCAAGACAATTGTAAGCATTTATAACCTATTCCAAATGACTATTTTACCCTTCCCATTGGTGAGGGGATGTTACAAAATAGAATCCCATTGGTGAGGGGATGTTACAAAATTTCTCTTTTTTTCTACCTATAATGAAAGCCAAATTCCTTCAATCCTGATTTCCTGTAATGACTTCTGGTTAGAACTCAATTTTTGATCCATAACCATTTGCAGCTTGATCAACAAATTACATATAATTTTTCTTTATTCAGAAGGGTGATCTCCATTGATGAGAAAATATTAAAGAAATATCTTAATCAAATTTTCTTGCTCTATAGAAGGCAACGTAAGGCTAAAAATAAATTTAAGAAATCCAAACCTTTAAGCTCATACCCAAAAAAGACTAATTTCATTTTTTTAGCTCCATCTTGAAAAAAGATATTTCATATGAAAACTTTTGGAGAATTATCTAAAGCTAGTCAAGAAGTTAATTAAAGAAGAGAAACTTATCATCATCTCTTAAATTGACCAAGTTATTTGAAGAGAGGTACCATGTTTAGAAAGTTTTGAATGGCAAAGTCCTTGATTAAGGTCATCTAGAAATGTTACATAAGCAAAAACATAAACCATAAGCAAGTAGTAATTCATCTTTATTCTCCCCTTCGCTAAAACTTCTTATGGTATCGTCTCCTAAAGAAGGCCGTTACAAAGCAGAAAAGTCATGTGAAAATATGGAAGTTCATTAGAATGAAAGGGAGGTAGATCAAGAAAACAAATATAAAGATTTCATTAATTTTGCTAAAATATTGTTGTGCTTGTGCTTATATTTGGTAGGAATAGTATTATTTTTATCTTATATTAAATTTTATAAGTTAAAATCTTCATGTATAAAAATATATTTGACATGATAATGAAGAGTTAAGTTTCACATATAAAAATAAATTTGACAGATAACGTAGAGTTAGACACTCTAACATTTATTATTGCGTTGCCCCAAGATCGTACTATACATAAAAATTTTCAAATGCTAGTGAAATTTTTGGCCAAAAATAAAGTTTGTATTAAATTTATAATTTTTATGAAGTTCATGATTTTATGTAATTTATCCATTATATTATAGTGCAATCTTAAGATATGGTAAGTATTAAGTGAAGAAATTTTAAATACTTTTGTTTATTTATTATGTAAAAAAATTTAATTTAAAATATCCAAAATTTAACAATGCAGTATAATTATATAAGAACATAACTTTGTTTTTGATTTTTAAAAAAAATGAAAATATAATAAGCCTTAAAAGGCATCAAAACTATACAAACAACTACAATGGAGATTAACTAGGTTAAAAACTAATCTTTACAATAGATTACGCCATCATAATGCTACGAGTTATAAACAATTAGTAATACAAAGTAGAATAAATTATATGTTAGTTAATGTTCCATTTTGAGAAGATGAATGAGCTACATTTGATGTTTTCTTTGTACAAACAAATATGACCATTGTCTGAATAAGGACTTCAATGCTCTTTAGTTTGCAAAAATTATCTTGTTTCTTTCATCTTATATGAATGTAGCTACATATGGTAGAGTTATACGAAATATCCATCAATCCCCTTCTACATTATGATTGATTTTCAAAACCCACTCCCCTATTTCTTACTAGTTATTGGGAACACTGTCTATAATGCATCTGGTAAGCATCTCAGTCTTAGCCATATTAATGTAATCGTATAGAAACAAAAGATGGTTGAGGGTTTCTTGAGAAGTTTTACAAAGAGTGCACCAGTTAAGAATAGTTAAATATTTATTCAACTTGTCTAAAATGGGAAGTCTATCCTTCACTACTAACTACAATGTATAAGAAGCTATAGGAAACAAGTTTTTATCCTAGAAAGACTTGTGTTAGGTAACATTTGGATTAAAAAAGTTGAATAAATTTCTGTATGAGGTATTAGTAAACTCACTTGAAGTGGTTGCTTTCAAAATAGGTTTCTCGTGTCTGTTTAAGAAATAAAATTAGATAGGAAAAAAGAGATGTTTGATGTTAGAATGGTATTGAACATGTTATGATTGCCTATAACCTAAACATTCTGGCATACTTAAGAATAACTGCCTTAAGTGGAATTATGCCATCAATGATTTCAAAAGAACCATAGGGGGATCAGTTGCCTTCCTAAAAGGATTTATTATTTCCATCACCAATTACACTCAAGAATTCCATCCACACTCTATTTCTTATATTGACCAGGAATTTTATAATTAAGGAAGAGTTTAAAGGAAGTTTAAAGCTCCAGAAATTATGTCCTTAATGTAGTAGGCATGAACATGTTTAATTTGTTACGAATGCTTGTCCCTAAATAGTCACCAAATTCTTTTAATTAACAAAACTATATTGGTTATCTTAAGTGAAGTGATGACCAAACCCCCTTCTTTATTAGGTTGATATAAGTTGTGAACTAAATTATACTCTCTTTTTGAATAAAGCTACTTTTCTTATCTTTTTTTTATGATTATTAGTTTTATGTATCTTATTTTTATTATTGTAAATCTCACTTTTTTGTTATTGTTTAAGTTATTTGCATCTGACTAAACATTTTACTACTAATTATAAGGAGTCCTTTTTAACTCTTCTTAAGATTAATGATATCAGTTTTAATATGTTTGTAATATTTTATATATAGTATAATATTAAAAATTTTAGAATTCATTAAAAAAGTATATAGATATTTATATAATTTGATTGTATTTATATTTAAATTTTTATTATGAATCTTTCAATATTCGTATATTAGAATGGGATATATATTTCTTGATTATAACTTAATTGTACCCTAAACTCAGATGCATCATTTAATGCAAGCATTTCATCACAATTAAAAGGTGAAATTGGTGTTATATAATGGAGTTTGGAATAGATACCATTTGGCATGCCTGTAGGGATAGCAATGGGGTCCAGCCCCCACTAAGTTTTTTAAAATAATTTTTTAAAATTAAAAATACAGAAAACGTTTTTTTAATTAGATTAGGGCCAGGGCAGCCCTGGCCCAAGGTTACCCGAGGCTCAACTCTTCTAAGTAAAATAATGTTATTTTGCTTAGAATAATGGGTCTTGGTTTAGTTTAGTGGAAACAACTAAATTAAGGCCCATGGGCCAAAAATTGTCATCCCTATATGTCTGGAAAATGCAGTCCCTAGATTCCCAATAATGCAAATAGAAGAGGATACATATTTATAAGTTAACCATCATATTAGGAAGTTTACCAACTTAATATGCAAAGCTTGGTGTAGGCCTTAATACCCTAAAGTGGCATGGCATTCAATAATTTGGTCAAATTCTTACTCCCTAAAGTCTCATTTTGGCTATGGTTGATAGTAAAACAAAAACTACCAACCTTGGAGCTCCTTTCATTCCTAACAATCCCAAATTGGTGTATCCTTTGTAACTAAAACAATGGGAACCTCAAACATTTATTTTTTATTGCTAGTTCTCAAAAGAAGAATGAGAAACTGTAAATAAAATGAGGGAGTTGACTAGTTTCAACTGCTCCTATTACTTCAGCGGAAATGGACCAGACAAGGAAGTTTCTTACTCACCAATTAACTGAATAACGCTAGGAAGTGCAATATACAAGATATGGAGAAAAAGGAACTCAATAATTTTTTTAACAGAAGGCAAAAATAACAAGCCAATTGGCTCTGCAATTTAAAGATTGGATAAGAAAAGGCTACTATTGTACAAGATTACCTATCTAGCTTTTTAGCCAACTCTTTTGGCAAACCATTGTGTATGGATGTTCAAACATCCAACATGGAAAGAATTTCTTATGCCAAAATATATGTGGAAATTAAAAGAAATGTAGCACTGTCTGAGAGTCTATCTGTAATGAAATTAGGTGAAGTAAGCGATATAGTCCAAGCTAAGATAGCTATGAATTATCCTTGGAAGCCAAATAATTTAAGCAAGAATTGGGTGCCTACTGGTAAAGCCTTAAAAACTGGTTGGCAAGATGAGATTCTGGGTTTGGAGCTTAATGCAGCAGAAGCAGATGATACAGAAGGACTAGCTACTGAGGAGCGTTCAGGAGATATTGAAATGAAAGGAGTCTGTAAAAAACAGACAATGGAGAAGTGAATGATAAATAGGAGATTATCAGTAAGGAAGGTGTAGACAATTCCAAGACACAAGACAATGGTGAGCATGAAAGATTTGAGTTACAAATTGATGAGGAACAGAGGGGCATTACACATGCAAAGTTGGAACAACAATTAGATGAAGAATATGTGGTAAATTAGTAATTGATACTTCGACAGACACAAGAGGTAGCAGATGATCTCAAAGGACGCTCTTCTAATTCAAGCAAAAGGTCTAGTAAAAGGAAGGGTAGGAACAAAATTGAAAAGGATATCCCCTTAGATGGAAATTTTAGGTTAAATAACCCTCTTAAGTAGTCCATGATGAAAGAGATGGTGTTTGATAAGAAACCTATATTGATAGATCTTTTGGAGAATAAAATAAAATCTACTATTGCACAACTAGGACTGAAGTTCTTGGGAGCCAATTGGAAGCAAATTACTAACCATAATTACCATTACAATGGCCACACAATATGTTTATATAATTTAAAGATTCTCCAGGTATAAGCAACCAGAATGAGTGATCAGCAGATGCACTTGCTCTACCAAACTAAAGGTCTTGAAGTCACTCTCATATATGCTTTTATTTTTTCTTTCCAAAGAGAGCTATTATGGTCTAAATTGCAAATAATCTAAGATGGACTGCAAACTCCATAGATAGTTGTTAGGGATTTTAATTGCTTTTTGAGTTCAAATGAAGTTAAGGATGGAACCAAGTATAAAATGGGGCTAGTAGAGAATTGAATTAGCTTTTCCAAAAGGTGTACTTACTAAATTTAAGAGCTACAAGAAGGCTTTTTACATGAAAAAATAAGCAATAAGGAGTTGTATTAATTAGGAAAAATTAGATAAGGCAATTATGGATCAAAATTGGTTGTGCAAATTTTCTAAGTCATACACCCATTTGGGAGAAAATCCATTTTCGAATCACTCATATATACTTATATAAAGGATGATATAGCAATGCAAACATGGAGCCCCATTTTGATTCTTTAATGGAGTCAAACAAATGGAGGGCTTCATGGAGATTATCGGCAGATGTTGAAGCATTAAAGTATATAGGTACAAGAGTTATCAACTAATGCAAAAGCTGAAAGTAGTAAAATATAAAATTAAGGAGTTTTTTAGAATGAAATCCACAGTCTTACCAATATTAACATAAAGTTGGCAGAAGCTCAAGGGACCTGTTATCATCATCCTCAAAATTCATAACTCAAGACTGTTGAAACTAGGATACTGATGGTATATTAGAAGGAGTTTTCACTTTAAACTTCTATATTAAAGCAAAAGGCTTGACTGAATTGGATAAAAGATGGTGATATAAACTCAAGATATTTTCATGCTTCTCTTATAGTAATAAAAAACAGAAATACTATTATAGAACTACTAGATATTCAAAGAAACCTCATCATAGAATAGTTAGAGCTGAGATTTTCTCTAGAAGTTATTTTCAACATCTATTGGGAAATATGGATAATTGGCAGCAAGGTTTTAATGTTAAAGATGTGTTTGAAGTTCCAATAAATCAGGCCCTTAATAATACCTTAATTTCCCCATTTACTCCATAAGAGGTCAATAAAGTCCTTTTCAGCCTACATGCTTCAAAAACAACAAGATTAGATAGTTTTTCAGCATTGTTTTTCTTAAAAAACTTGGCAAATTATAAAGAAATTGTTTATCGAAGCAGTCTTGGAGTTCTTCTCATTTAACAAAATGTTGAAGGAAATGAATCACTCCTACATTTGCCTTATTCCGAAGAAGAAAAACCCATCTTCTATTTTAGAGTTTAGAACTATATCTAGTTACACAACATTGTATAATATGATTGTTAAGCTACTTATTATGAGACTCAAACTTGCTCTGAAAGAAGTCGTAAATTATGCTCAAGCGGCATTCTTACCACATAGGAATATTGGAGCAACATTCTCATTCTTCAGAAGCTATTAGGGGAATACAAAACAGGTAGGAGGATTAAAAGTTGTTTAATGAAAATAGACTTTTTCAAAGCCTATGACACTATTAGTTAGAGATATATATAAGAGTGTTTGCATGCAATAGGGATGTCACTCAAGTTTAGGAATTGGTTACTGGAATGCATTTAAATTACATCTTTCAGTGTATTGATCAATGGTATTCCATCTCTATCATTCAGGAGTCCTAGAGGGATAATAAAAGGAGATCCACTTTTCCCTTACCTTTTCACCTTAGCTATAGAAGGGATTTCCAAAATGATATCCAAACTTAATGAATGCAATGTTAGATTTCATTATCACTAAAAATGTAGTGATATTAAGTTATCTCACTTGATTTATACTGACAACTAATACTTTTTAGTATTGCAAAAAATCATTCTATCGATATAAACATATTGCACACATTTTTAGGATGATCTGGCCTCAATATGAATATCGAGAAGAGCAGCTTATACATATCCTCAGGTGTTGGAAACTAAGATGAAATCCACAGTAATCTTGGTTTCACATTGCATTCCCCTCCATTCAAATATTTGGGAGTTCTAATAACAAATTTCGAACCCAAGTTTTCAGACTTTGTTCCTCTAATTAAAAAGATAAAAAACATGATCAATGCATAGAAAAATAGATTCTTATCTACTGTTACTACATTGACACTCATTTCTTCAATCCTAAATAGCATGCATATCCACTGGTTTGCACATGTTGTTCTGCCTAAAAGAGTTAACAAAGAAATTGATAAGATTCTGAAAGCTTTTCTGTAGTCCAGGAAAGTAGATGATTGCAAGAAAGCTCAGATAAAATGGAGTGATCTCACGATTCTAAAGAAGCAAAGAGGGTTAGGCATTATACCTATTTCATACATGTAAAAAATACTCTTACGTAAGAGGATATAAAGACTATTTATTGATAAGAAGGCATTATGGGTCAAGTGCATGAATGAATACCATCTTAATGAGCAAAATTTTTGGCAGGTTGGAACTTCAAGTGAATTTTCTCAGACTTTCAATTATCTACTCAACTTGAGAGACTTGGTTTATGTCACAGTCCTAACCTTAGACCGTGACCGACCTAAAAGGACCAATAAACTCAAGGTTTGCCGAACCCTTAGCAAGCCTAAAATACCATCAAATCCCTATATTTATAATAAAGTTAAAATTTCGGAATGATTAAACTCATAATTGTAATAATCAAATAGTTCTAACAATATACAATCCTCAATTTGCTACAACATTAAGGGAGATTTGATTCATTTCGAATTAAAGAATTCAAAATAAAAGGGTTCACTTTGATAGCTAAGAGTAGGTAATGCATAAATTGTAAACTTTTTGTTTAAGGATCTAATTGAATTGGCCTATTGAAAGATAAACTTAGCATTAGTCTAGTATAGTTTGGACTCCCTAATACAGGATTCCAACAATTGTACTAATCCACATATATTTATATCAATCACTACTCATTAAAGAAATGAAAATAAATAGTTAATACAAGGGAAATATAACATATATAAGACTATTACGGCTCTAGAGTCAAAGGTCACTAACAAATATATATCAAATCACCAGAGAGGAAGAAGATAGATAAAGTACACAAAGAGATTTGAATATCTTGAAAAATAGTTGAGGGGAGTTAAACCTCGCTGAGTGAATTAATACTATGGTTATGTTATGCACTCCAAAGGATTTCAAATGATACATATATATCTATATATTTATATTATATTATATCCATAAATGCAATTTCATAACATAATGATTTTGTTCGTAAACATAAATGCATTTCCCATACCAATATCATGTCATATAATCATCACAATCAAAAACCACAAATAATAGTGGAGGAATGACGACTGACCCTATAACACACCTTTTGCCTATATATCATAGCCATAGGGGCTCTCTTGTTCCATTCGAGTCACTTGGTCTAATGTAATGGACTGTCATTCGAGAATCACACTTAACTGAACCATCACAACCTCACTATGACATGATTGTTATCCGAGAGCAAGCTTGACCAAACTACCACAATCATGTTACCTCTCATATACCATATATCGATTGGTGTCCGAGAGCTAGCTCGACCAAACTACCCCTACTGCACATATATCAATCAATAGATCTGATACTAACCCAAATCTAACCCAACTAATTGACTCACTGTGCACACAGCGTAGTGACACCCACTAGGTAACTCATACCATCACAATCCTCCACATCATCACATATCAAGACAAGCATAACATTACACAACAAAAATATATATACATGTGTTAATCCATATGTATGAATGTCAAGCGTGCATATGATAATGATGGTAACTTCCATAATGTACATGAAATTCTAATGAATTTAGAGTCTCAAGGTGTAGGGTTCTACTCCTGATTAATCTATAGAAAGAAAATTAAGAATGACCATTAGAATTTAAAACCTAAATCAATTTTAGACACCCTGAGAATAAGACTATGACTCAATATTAAGAAGCTCTATTTCTATTTACAAATGACAATGCCAGTTTTATGATCAGCTTACTAAAAATTTGACAGAGTTTCTACTATAAAATGAACATCCTCCTTTTAAAAGAAGGGTCATTCCTGCAATGAAAAGACACTTCTATAACTATCAGTAACCATAACTCAATTTGGGCCTCCAAATTACATGTCTATCCTCAATTGAGTCCATATTTACATTGAAAAAATTTATAATAAATCCAATCATAATTCAAGTATATCAATTTCTAACTCATACACCCTTATTTACATTCAATACATTCAGATAATCTCAATACTAATCAACAATGACTTAATTTAATCATATTCATGCATTTTTTATAAAAACATAACCCATTTAAAATTTTTATCTCACAAACTATAAAGAATTTTAATATATTGTTTTTACAAAAATCGATCTACATAATATTTGGAAATTTTTAAAATTATTTTTGACAATTTATGGGATGGTTAGAAAATTACCACCATTACTAGAGCATAGGGTACATGCACTAGTGCTGGAGGGACAGTGACCTTCACCACTCACCTAGAAATGACGAGCTCACCTGTAGCAATCCAATTGCACTAGTCTTCCATCAAAACTCCTCCTGGTTTGCAAGAATCTACAGATTAAAGATCATAGACAATCCATTTCCGTTCACTAGTAAAATATCGGTGCTGGGTTTCCCTCATTTCCTTTGTTTTTAAGGATGTTAGACACAATGATGGTGTTAGTTTTTCCAAAAAGTGACTAAAAATAGGAGATCAGTGACTTACGTAAATAAACTAAAACTTCAAGTCATGATTTATCCAAATTCAAGTCATTTTTTAAGAAACAAGTTTAGGGGTTTCGTAGAATGTCCCAAGAGGTTTCCATAGAGCCCTATATCGCTAGAAATGGTTGTTGAACAGTGAAGGTGTGAGTGTCGTAAATTTAGAGTGAATAGTAACCTATAAGGAAAAGGTTTTAAAAGAGAAATGAACTTGAGCTTTCTTTAGCTCAACTTATACTTTTATAGGCTTTTCTCATTGCTAGTCCATTACGAGTAATTTAACAAAATTTTGGATCATTATAGTCTATCCTCACATTAAGCATCAGTTGGGAGATGGAACAAATATTTAGTTTTGGTTTGATAACTGGACCACATATAGCCGTCTTATCTAAATAGAAGACTTAGCACAAATCATAAATAGAATTGCAAGTAATGCTAGTGTAACATACCACTCCTATAGAGCATATACCCAACCATACCGTAGGATATTTGAAAACATACTCTATGAAAATGATATATTAGGACAATTAAACTAACTCATTAAAGGCATCAAACATATCATAAGCATTCTAAGTGTTCAATTCTTCCCATTTCATTCACAAACATAAAAGTCGTATGTAACATTATAGTTCACAATTCACATATACATTACACAACATTTGTTTGAGTTTAATCTTAGTACCAAAAATATAACATGAAATGGGATGTTAATACATAAGACATCTATCTAGAATACTCAGATTCAGCTGATTAGACCTTTGAGCCATTATTGTCTCCAAAATGCAAGTACTAGACTTCTACTATATAACCTCATTAACTAGAACTCCCTTGAACCTGAAAAATAATATTGCAATTTTGATGAGTTTGTGAACTGTAAGTAAACCATCATCAACGTATTCACTCAAGTTAGATCACAAAAATAAGTATATCATATCATCCAGTATTGAATACCACATCACATTTCATCATACCTCAACAAGTACATCAAGTTTATCATACTTTCACAAGCATATCATAACACATTTTCCATTAACTTCAACTGTAATTCACTATTTCAAATCAATTAAAATATATATTTAAATTCACTCATTTGACACATGTAGTGATGTATATGCAAATGCACATGTGCTTCCATTCTCTCTTTTTTTTGACTAAGTGCCTATCAACCCAATTTACTGCCCCATATCTATTGTGGACACCGAGATTATTTGGCCCTATCCATTATGGATACCGAGTCCATGTCATCTGAGCCTGAGGCTCTTTTTCACAATACCGAGCTCAAAGCTCTTTTCCCACATCAGGCACTCTAGTCACAGCTCCTTTATCTGATCATGCATTTCATTGTGATGAGATGCATCATTTCATATGTCATATTTTCATTTCAATATATATATGTCGTATATCAAGTTCCTCAAATCTAAGTCCGGAATTTATCAATCAATTATATAAACATTTCATATTAAACATTCAATTCATATAGAAACACATATAATTGAGTTTACACATCTAAGTTAACTCACAATACGATTCAAAAAAGTTATTGCCTCGATGTTCCGGCAATATTGGATGTTAAAGACCACCTTGTGTGTCTATCTTCATGCAATATACACATAGTTCACAAATTGCTAATTTGTTTAATCATATGAATATACAATCATGAATATGTATATGTGTCCTGTTTTAATGCATGCTTAATTAATTTTTTTGAGAATATATTATTATACAAATTTCTTAACCATTCAAACATTATAGCTTGTATACAACTAGTTTGTAGTCAGGTTTTTACCTTAAGTAAGCTTGATTTAGTCCAAATTCATCAATCATACATTCACCAAAAATTTTTAGCAATGTATAATCATACAATTTCCCAATTCTCATTCATCTATATCTAATACACATTACTCTTGTACTTAAGATCATATCTGCATTCATAAAAACACCTTTATTCCTTTGACAACTCATGATGTCCAGGTTTGGATACATAGATATCAAAACAATCTATTCTTTAAGTTATGACATCAATTACCAACCTAAACTTATCAAACTCTTTAACCAATTAATTAAGAGACAATCTAAGTTCATTCCAAGCCTTAATCAAGTCCGAATACACCAATTTAGAGTGACTTTTCCTCAGCTAGTTCAACATGTACATAAAGAAGAAATTAGCAATCCAAAACTAGGCCTAAGATCGTGGGTGGACCTTGCCACGATGGTGACAGAAGGCAAGTAAATAGGCCATGATCGTGCACAATCTTTCTTCCTCAATTCTCCACAAATTTCACATACTTGGAAACATCACTACTACTTGAATTTTTCCAGAATTCATGTATTATAAAGTTACTTCATTTTATGCTAGTCCAGTTTATATTGGTTACATTAAATCCCACAAAAATCTACTCATTTGCTTCATTACCATTCACTTTATGCCATCATACATACAGTCCTAACTTTTCTAGATTTGAAAACACTTCTTTAACACCTATCTTTAGCATGAATTCATCATCAATTATGCTTCAAATCCTAAATTAAATCATCCATATAACAACCCATAAACCACTATTTTTATGCATTCAAAAACATAATAGAAGATACCCTTTTCATTTATCACTTTCCAGTATAATGTCAACACTAATACCATATTCAATCTATCCCTAATCATTCATCATAATTTCTGCTAACACATACCACAAAGATCAGTACTTCACCTACTTATTCAACTCAAATGCCACCTTAATGTATCAAGCCTGCTTTGCCTCACATGCATGCAATATCATCTTAAGAATAAAGTAGGAGTAGGATGGTTTCACCAAAAACAAAAAGATGACGACAAATACAACAATGTTCTACTTCTATAACTATCTTTATGAAAGATTTTTACATAGATTTTGGTGTGGAAATTGAACCGAATTTAGGCAAAAACACAAAGATGTGATGGAGAAGTAAATTTTGGTAGTGAGAGGAAGAAGAAGGAGAGAGTTCTAGCGGAAAACAATTAGTGAAAGAGGCTTTGCCATATGTGTGTCATGTGATATGAGTGGAGGACGAGTTTAAGGACACTTGTCAAATGTCTAGGCTAGCTACATGTCCTCTCTTTAGGCTGGCAAAGGTCACTTAGTTCCTAGGCCATTTGTCATTTAATTTTATTGCAATATGTCACTCAATTTATACGCTTAGTCATCCTAAATTTTCACATGTCAGTTATCTTGCCTCTTGAAATTTTTCCTAGTATAAATGTGCATTTTAATATATCTATATTCCAATTATGACAAATAACTCCAAATTACTAATTGTAATCCATCAATTCTTTTTATTAGTAAATCAAAATACAAGACATTAGACATGGACAATCTTGTCACAATTATTTATAAACTTTCATACCCTGGAACATGTCAATTGAGTGCAATTTTTCTAAATCAACATTTATGTGTGTGTATGCTCATATTATGCATATGAATGAAATCATAAAATCATATCCTAAATGCACCAAATTCATTCTAATATGATGTAATTCATGTGACTAAGTAATCTAACACTTTAACTCTCAGTAGTTTTGGAAACTAACTATTACAGCTAGAGTCTCTTCACTTATCCATAATAGAGATTCGTTTGGCAATTTCAGAGGTTTCTCCTTGCTTATCGACTACTTACCACATATTCCTGGGGTACATGGAGAAGATAGCTTCTTTTGGGTTTCCAACCCGAAAGGTATATTCGCTAATAGCTCCTGGTATAAGATAATTTCTAGTAATGTTAAAGAAGTCACTTGTTATGACATATTATAGAAGCAATCTTTGAACCTAAAGTTTTCAATTCTTTCTTGGTTAGTAATTAGGAATAGTCTAAGAATTAAAGATAAATGATTTAGGATATATGATCTTATTTGTGTTATATGTAAACAAGCTGAAGAGAGTAAGAATCATTTGTATTTCTATTGTAGTTATAAAAAAGCAATTTAGAGCAGAATGATGTACCTATTACCAATCCCTTACTATACTTTTGAGCGGGGAGAAACTTTGAATATAATCATTGATTGCACCAAGCAGGGAAGCCAAATGGATTGCTCATTAAGAAAATCTTTACTACCACCATCTAATTGATATGGAGGGAAAGAAATAGGAGATTGTACAGGGGAATTGAAAAGGAAAAATATCAAATAACATATATGATATTAATTGGTTCGAGCTGCCTCGATTGCAATTTCCAAGCAAAATGCACTTACTCATAACATGAAGATTAGCTGGATGGTAAAATTACTTGTACCTATTATAACTTTGTCTTCTAGTTTATTTTTGCTAATTTGTGGACAGATTAAATGTATCATTATAATGTGGTTTTTATAGCTTTTCCTATTATAAATACAATTTCATTTAATTTTCAAAAAAATATGAAACAAATTGTTAGACATTAATTTTGTAAAGGACTAATGTTCGTAATTCTAAAGCCCTTTTGGGCTACCAGTTCAATTTGATTATTATTTTCAAAAAAACTTAACTGTATCCTATATATTAGAACAAAAGTTATTAAGATTCAATAGAGGAAAATGTATTCCAATTTAGGTTAAAGGAATTTGTTGAAGATAGGTTTAAAAATTTTTTTGCAGCTAATAAACATTAAATAATCATGTAAGTACTATTTCATGTTATATTAGAGTTAGATTTGATATATGTTTATTAATACTTAATTCTGTCCAATTTATATACACATTTTAATCTTTATTTTTATGTAATTTCATCCCATCAATTTTAATTAAATGTTATAATGTTAAGATGCATTTGATTGATTTTAATTATATCCAATTATATTTTTTATCATGTCTAATTTGTATCAATTTTTATTGTTTTAGGTTTAATTTTGTTTTTATCATTTTAACTCTCCTTTAATCTTAACTAAATGCTAGTTACAAATATTAATACATAATATAGTTTAATTAATGACTATTTTCTTTTAATTGATATTTTTATGCCTACATTTTATTTTAATTTTAAACAGCTAAATTTTTATGATACTTTCATTAACTAAAAAAAGAGAATAACAAGAGCATCTGATATGTATTATTATATATAGTTACATTTTGAATCAAAATTGAAGAAAGTGTTACGTTATGATTTTTTAGGATATTACAACAGATCTTCCATACATTATCTTATTGTGTTTAGTTTTTGTCATTATCTTTGGATTAAAGATATGTTTTCATTTACTAAAAAAAAGTTATGTTTATGACCATTATTTGGATATGCTTCAATGTGTTAATGATGAGCTTCACTCTTACCTACAAAATCCACCCATTGAAAGTCTTACATATTTTATTATCTATATAATTACATTTTGCATCAAAATTTAAGAATATGTTACATCATGATATCTTAGAATATTGTAATAGATCCTCCATGCATCATCTTAATTTTGTCAATGTTGTTTATTATGATTGGATCAAAGTCATATTTCCATTTTCTGAAAAATACCTTTTCATTATGCATTATGTTCATGATCATCTTTTGGATAATGCTAATAATGCGTTTCACCCTTGCCTTTAAAATTTACCTGCTAAAATTCTCACACATGTTGTTGTCTATATAATTATAGCTCACATCAAATTTGAGAAATACTTTACGCTATAATTCTTTAGGATATTGCAACAAATCCTCCATATATGATACATCCATCATTCATTTCTTATAAAATTTTAAGCTAGTTATTAAAATGAGGTTGAAATGTCGCCCTTTCATAATTTTGAACTTGTATCTTCATATCATCTCCTCTCCATCTTACCCTCCAGTTTACATAAGTAGGGATGTCAATTTCAACCCGGCCCAGCCCGTCGTCAACCCGCTTGGTCCGATAAAACCGACCTATGGGCCGCGCCAAGGGCCGGGTGGGCATGACCCATGATACGGCGGGCCGGGCCAAATGTCGGGGGCCTGCCCACTACTTTATTAATTTAATAATTTTTATATATTAACTTAATAATTAATAATTAATTTAAATAAAAAAATTTTGTAATTAATTTAATTCATAATTTTAACT
>JANQBM010668664.1:0-15385 GCA_025594535.1 Erythroxylum domingense | reverse complement strand
CGATCCCGCCACGCATATTTTTCGGGGTCAACTTCTATTGAAATTTTTTTTATGATTTATTTATATTTTGCTCGGAGGTAAAATTAAATGATTCTGTTCATCTAAGTATCACTAGTGGGGAATTCCTCCCCCGTGGGCCACGGGTCCAGATGTCATGTAAGATGTCAGGCCCGTAGATCAGCCCGAGGAGGGGTTCCAGCAGCTATCCCAAAAGATGTATTCTTTTTATTAATCACACTCACTAGTGATCGAAAAAATCTATAAGGTGTGTTAATTTTAATCTTTCTATCCATGTACTATAAAAAGAAAAGTTTTTTAGCTGATCATTTATTGATTTTCGTTTTATTAAACATAGTTAGGCACAAGAATTTATGTAACAAAAAATGCTCAGTACTCCAGATTAGAGAGTTTGGTGCATTACGTGAATCAAAATGTCCTTCACCTGTGAGAGTGTTCCAATAAGCATTTACGTCAAAATCCGCATGACGATCTAAGATTTTTGTATTCAACAAGTTAAACAATTCATGCATGACAAAGTAATCAAGTTTAGAAACATTTCCACCTAACACCAAAATAAATCCATTTTGGAATTATACCTAATTGTTGCGAAAAACTCTAAAGATATGGTGGCAGAAATAGGTACGTCGCATCGAACAAATCTATTCCACCCTATGTTTGTAGCTAATTGTTCAAGTCGGCATCTCGCTCCTATATTTTCTAACACTTCAAAGTCCAAATACCTAGGAGTAACTAATGCTCTATTCCTAAAGTCACGAAAGTGTGCACCTTCTTCATCTGAGTAAATTAAAAATGGGACCCGATAGGTTGTCGCTAAGTTAGGTTTTCCTTCGCTGGAAACTTAAAAGTGGAGCTTGTCAACTAGTTGCCTAACCCTCGTCGTCCTTGGTGGAGCCATTGTTAGAAGAAAATTTGCAAAAACAAAAGAGAGAGTGAAATTCATATTTTAGAGAGAGAAAATAAAATACCACTTAAATCCTTGTGTTTTTGAATGATTGATTATGAAAAGAATGAAGGAATATAAAATTAGTGGAAAGGGATGAAGAAAATACCAAGAATCTAGATGAAAAATGAAGAGTTTTAGAGAGTGGGACGAGAGAAAACCATGTTCTAAAGAGAGAGGGAGTGAAACTTTGAAAAATAAATGAGACAAGAAAAAAGGGCGGAAACTTTAAGTTTCCTCTTGGATGGGATTCCTACGCTTGTGGGAATCCCCACAATTCCCATGAGTGTGGGATTGCTCTCTAGAAACTCTATGGAGAGGATTCCCATGTCCGTGGTAATTTTAGAGATTCCCACAGACATGGGTTTTCTCTCCAGAAACTTTCTGGAGAGATTTCCCACATTCATAGGAATCACCACAATTCTCACGAATGTGGGAATTGATGATCCTCACAATTTCAAACCTACTTCTAAGCTTATATACATTCTCTATGATCCCAAAACCTACAAACACATGAAGATAATATCATCAACAAGAAATTTGAAAAGAAAAAAAATTGAAATCCAAACACAATCAACACAAACATCAATCAAATCCAATTTAAACATGATAATAACTAAAGAATTCAAATGAACCATTAATTGAACAAAAATAAACAAAGGCTAGTTGACTCCCATAGGTTGCCTCCTATATAGCGCTTATATTATCATCAATAGCTCGACTCTCCTTCTTACTTATGGCTGTTCAAATGACCAGAATGATAGGGTGCATAAACTAATCTCAAACTTGGTACAGGGTATACCTTATTATGGGTTCCACCTTCATCATTGTTTTCCTTTCTTCGCCATCTCCTACGCGTTCGTTTCTTCCTAAATGCATTTCTGGGGTCCTCAATATTTTCCCATCCTCCTTAAAGTTTAGGTTCCTTGATGTCCATTGGGGGTAGTGTAGGACGATAAATCTTCTTTGACACTTTGAATGTTAACTGCTCCTTCCCTACTCTCAGCATTAACTCACCCCCATTAACATTAATAATCGCACGAGTAGTAGCCAAAAACGATCTCCCAAGAACCATCAGGGTTTTCTCGTCTTCACTAATATCTAATATGTAAAAATCTGCAGGAACGAAAAATTTATAAAATCTGTAGGAACAACAAATTTATCAATGTGTAGCTACACATTCTTGATGATCCACTTCGGTAAATGCACTGTCCTGTCAGCCATTTTCACTAATGTCTTAGTCGGGTCTGGCTCTTCTAGACCTAACTTTTGACTGAACGAGTACGGTGTCATACTGATACCTACTTCCAAATCCATAAATGCTCGATCTATCTTAACTCCATTTATACTACACATAATGAAAAAGTCTCTTGGGTCTTCTTTCTTCTATGCTCCATGTAGACTTTCTCTTGATATGTGATTGATAACCTCTTCTTTCAATAACCCCTTTAACATAAGCTTTGTCTGAAGTTGATTTGTTATGTCTTTCATCTCGCTTAACTCCCCTTCCTTAGAATTCCATGCTACTTCACTTAAATATGGCTTCCACTGAGCAAAAATTTGATGTGGAAGTCCAAGCTTAAATTCCTTAATCGGCTCGCTTACTAGTCCACTTGGGAGGACTTCCAACATTGTTTGTTCTTCTTGCTTGTTTAAATTTTTCTCTTAATGTGTGCTTTCTTCTTTCTCTATTCGAGTAATGGCCATAATTCTTTCCTTTGGATTTTCCTCAGTATTGCTTGGTAGACTACCTGCATTTCACAAAGATAAAGCGTTAGCTAGTTAGCCTACCTAAACTTCCAGATTGTGGATGGATGATGCATGATTCTTTAAAATCTGATCGAATTTTGCTTCCATTCTCTTCTAATTTTCCTCTTGTCTTACATGCATCCTTTTATGATTCTCTTCTTGTATTGCCATTTTAGACCCCAAAACCTCCATCTTCTTATCCATTTTGCTTTCTAATGCTCCGATTCGATCTTGTTAGAATCCTGGCAATCCTTGTGGTCTTTATTGGCCACCTACATTATTAGTACTCCAAGAAAAATTTGAGTGGTTTTTCCAACCCTCGTCGCTGTAGTTGGCCTAAATAGCTTACCTGTCGCTAGCTCCTAATAGGAAACATTCTGCTGCGCTGTGGTTGTTCTCCCCACACAGCTCACATTGTGCTTGTATTGCCTTAACTGCTGAGGTGGACGCTCCTTCCATGCTATTTAGCTACTTCGTCAAAGCTGTGATTTGAACCTGCAAGGCAATAACTGAGTAAATAGGTATCATACCTTTTTGTTCCTTCTGTCTTTGTCTACTCCTCTCGCTTGACCATATGCAGCTGTTGCTTTCTAACTCCTCCAATAAATCATGAGCTGCTCCTACCATCTTCCTCATTAGTAAACCTCTGGCTGCTGCATCAATTGACCCCCTTATGCTCGGATTCACTCTATTATAAAATGTTGAAATGCAAGAAATTTGCAATGTGGGCATTCGAATTCTCATTGGATAGCCCGTAGAACTGCACACTATTTTGAAGAATATTGAGTAGCACTAACTTTATCTCAAAATTATTTGCTTAAACTACCGACCTTGCCACTCCTTGAGGACTAAACCCTGGCCTTATGAAATCGATAAGTGTCTGTTCTGATCCTCCTTGTTCTCCTTCTTCAGCCATATCTTGATTTGAGAAATTTAGATGCTTTGCCCTTCTTATTTCTCTTTTGTGCTTCTTAATGTCGGAAAATTCATCCTCTATTGCTTCTTTCATCCTTCGTGTACTCCTTGTGTTCATGCACCTGCAAAGACACAAGGAAAAGTATCAGAAACTCTTAAATCAAAGTAATCTAAATCAAACACAATGCTCAACAATCAATCCTCGGCATTGGTGCCAAAAACTTGTTAAAGGTAAAACTTATCTACTTGTTTTACACTCAAAAACCACAAGTGAACTGGCCGTGACCTGTAGTAAAAAAAAGAGCCGATATTGATCCCACAGGGATTGATTCCTAAACACCGTTTAATTTAGACACAATGTTTTTTAAGAAACAAAATGTAAATAATCTGGAAAATTAAATTAAAATTAAAAGACTAATGTAAACAATGGACAATAC
This sequence comes from Erythroxylum domingense, assembly GCA_025594535.1. Taxonomy (NCBI): domain Eukaryota; kingdom Viridiplantae; phylum Streptophyta; class Magnoliopsida; order Malpighiales; family Erythroxylaceae; genus Erythroxylum; species Erythroxylum domingense. The sequence goes on along the minus strand of JANQBM010668664.1, from coordinate 11,323 downwards.
TAAAATTGTAGAAAATCTGAATTCAAGAATGTAAATGCTAAACATTACTTTTTCCTTATTTTATCTCCCTCCTATTTTATTGATTGAATTATGTCTCACCCTAGATTTCTGAATGTACAAATTACCCTTTCTCAAGGTGTAACTATTTTTTCCTAATCGAATTAATGGGAATTGATCGAACGATCTCTCAACCTACCCAATAACTCTACCGATTCAACTAGTTATTAAACTATCTTATGGGTGATCAATTGACTAATCGAGATCTCTCTTTTAACTATTCAATTAACATAATGATTGTTAGTCTATAAGTCGCCAACTCTTATTGTACAATCCTACATGAATTTCATCTCACTCACTCTCTCAATTTGTTGCAAGATTACAATTAAGAACAACAATCAACAAAGACAATTGTAATCAATTTAGTAAAATAGGAGTTTAGACAAAATAATTTAAAAGCAATACCTAAAATGAAATCAACCTAACATGGTCTCCATAACATCATTAACAGTCAAATAAACCATTTTTAAAAAGAATAGAAGAGGTTAAAATGATAGAAAACTGAATAGAAAGACTCCGTCTCTTCTTTGTTAACATCTGGAATTTTGGTGTTAATGTGCTATTTTGCCCAATCTTGATGATGATCCTTATCTTCAGTCCTTCCTCAATGCTCCAAACATGTTTTTTTCACTCAAGGATGGTGTTTTCATAGGTGGGTGTCGTCTCTCTTAAAAATGGAGGCTTAATGATGTTTTTATAGTCCAAAAACCCTAGGTTTAATGAAGCCTTGCAGATTGCCTCAGATTATAATTCCCACATCCGCGAGAATTACACACAAATGCACTTCTCATTTCTTCTATGATTCCCACATCCGTGGAATTTGCATGATTCCTACGAATGTGGGAATTTGGCACAGATGCACTCTCCTTGTCTTCTCTTCTTTGATCTTTTATTCAACCTCCAAGTTGCTCCCTCTTCTTTCCTACACAAAATAGTCAATTTTTACCCTCAATTAGCATCAAACACACAAGAACAACAATGGAAATCAAATTTAATGTACACATACAAAATGAATCATAAACTAAAACAATAAACAACAATTATACAGGAAAACAATGACCTATAAAAAATATCCCAATACACACCTATCACGTCCATCACAGTCCACAATTATAGCACAAATAATGCTATGATTAAGAAGTTGAAGGGTAAGATAAGGGTTGGAAGCTTATTGGTTGGAGGTAAGTTATTTCATATGCGTTATTTTGCGCATGTTCTTAACTTGATTATGAAGGATGGGTCGGAGACGATAAAGGAAGTAATATAGTGTATTCAGGATAGTGTTTTATATTAGAGTGCAATTCCTAAAATAGTTGAAACTTTTGAAGATGGAGCACAAATTTTATGCTTTCCAAATTCAAAGAAGTTGGTTTTTTATTGTCCTACCAAATAGAACTCAACCTTTAAGATGTTGGAGTCAGCAATCCCATATATTTAGTTGTTTATTATATTAGTTGAAAAGGATTCTCAGTATACCTATGTACCATTAGAGGATCAATAGGACTTGGCTGGAGAACTTTGTATGATGTTACCGTTATTCAATAATTGGACTGAATTATTCTCAGGAACAAAACATCCAACTTCACACTGTATCTTTAGCACTTTGTCCAACATAAAGCATGTTTTATCATTATGGATGTTTAACTCCAATGCAGTGATTCGGACTATGGCAGAACGGATGGCAGAGAAGTTTAATTCTTACTAGTCTAAGGTTAGAGATATTGTTGCAGTATTATATATGTTAGACCCGAGATACAAGATGGACAGGGTTGAATATATTTATAATGCATTGTACAGTGGTGAAGTTCAAGAGTGTCTACATACCATGAAACAATTATGGTATCAATTGTTTCATGATTATGAAGTCAGAATGCAACAAACTCATGATCAAGGTACAGGCAATTCAACTTAGACTTCAGTTTCAAGTTTGACCTTTTCTTCTAACCCATTATTGACAGATTCTCTTTCAAGTTTTTTTAAAGAGAAAAGGACTAGCATTTCTTACAATACGATGGAGTTAGATTAACATTTTTCCATATATTGTGTTCCTAAAACTAAAGATGGGTCATTCAATATATTATCATGGTGGAAGACGTCTGCACAAAATTATCCGATCTTACAAAACATTGCACGGGACTTTTTAGCTATTCCATCATCCACTGTTGCTTCAGAGTCTATATTTAGTACTAGTGGTTGGGTCATTACTCCTCATCGTGGTCGACTTGATTATCGCACTATGAAGCCTTTATGTGTGCTCAAAGTTGGTTAAATAATGAAAATATTGATGGTAAATTCTTTTCTTTTAATATATTTATTTTATCTATCTTTATATTATCTTACCTAATATTGTGTATTTTACTTTTTTATAGCCATAGGTATTATTACCGAGGGGACTAGTAAAATTAATCGACCAATTGAAGGTTATTTTGATCAAATATGTAAAGATGAAGATATTTCTAATTTTCGTATTATTTAATATTACATTACAAAATATTCTTTTTATTTTAATATTATATTACTAAATATAATGTTTGTACATACAGATGATTGGATCCAAACTATTGACGATCTTACCAACAAGTACAATTAGTCAATTAGATGATGTTCTCTCAGTCTATCCAGCACGATATTATCTTAATTTTGTAAATTGTATCATTTCTTGTAAAATGATTTAGACAATCATTTGTGTATAGCGAAATTTTCTATAGTTAATAAATTTGTTTTTATCAATTCTTACAATAATTATTTAAGTAAATTTAAAAATTGTAATTAATTGTATTGAAATTCTTAACTATCACTATTAACTTAATGACTTTTCATACAAATTTCTAATCAATTGAATTAAAATTCCTAGTTAATCATACAAATAAATACATCTCAAGTTTTTATTTTAAAATATATTTTCTCATTAATGATATGTAAATGTATATAACACCCTTCAATCTAAACTTGACTTAATGACTTTTAACACAAATTGTGTTCATATTTAGCCCATTATAGCTAAAATATTACTTAAAACATTAAGAAGCTAGTGATGTTACGTTTTCATTAATGACTTATAGTTTTATTCAAATAATATATTTAGTGGTTTAATATTTAAAGATATAAATATTTTGTAATTTAATATTCGATAAAATTAATATCTTTATTATATCATAATTATGTGATTTTATAATTTAAAGTTGTGACATAATATATATATTAAAAAGGAAAAAGTTGAAAATTTTATAAATTTTATGAAATATGATATGCTTATAACACTCTAAGGACAAAAAGGATTTAAAGTAAAGCTGATATCAAGGTTTCAAGTAGCGAATTACTATTAACAAACTTTTAATTTGAGCAACTTACGAATGAATCTTTTAATATTAGAATTTAGAAAGGAAAAAAGTTATGAATATAAATTTAGACTAATTGGAATATAATGATTTTTAAAAAAAGTAAAAGAACTATTTTCAAAAGTAATAAAAATAATAATTTATAAAAACATATTAAAAGTATTTATAAAATGTATTCTAGTGTTAATAAAATAATAATAGCTATTTTCAATATAATATACTATTGTATTTGTTTTTATAATTCAATTACTTATATATTGTTTTGCAATTGATACATTAGGATTAATAAAGTGATTAATTCATTTTAAGATTAATATATACTTATATATTGTTTTGGAATTGATACAATAAAGTGAGTAATTCATTTTAAGATTAATATAAATACATATATGCATAATGTATATATTGTGTAAATATGAAAAATAAAATAAAAAAGTATAAATGCATTAAGATTAATCATGATATTAAGTCCAGCTGCATATATTCTTTTAATAAGTGTAACAAAAGTATAAAATAATTATTTAATAAATGATATAATATGAAAAGATAATAATATTTATACAACTGTATAAGTTAAAAAAATCAACAATAATTAAAAGTACAATGACTACATCAATTAAGAGTTTTATACATAATTTATAAAAACATTAAAAGTTTGAAAATATTATATTATAAACTTAATAAACTTATTTTTTAAAATCATATAAAAAAGAAATATAATAATTTATTAAATACTTAAAATAATATTTGAAATAAATTCAAGTAGTGTTAATTTCCCCCTTTTTAGAATGGCTCCAATGCATTTACATTATAATTAATTGTTATAATAAAATTACAAAATTAAAATTAAATTCTCTTCTTTGTAGGGAATAATTACGATAACATTATCATTGCTACATATTTTTAATAAATATATAATGGATTGTATTTTATATCTTTAATTTTAAATACATAATTTTGTATAATTTATAGATAATTTCATCTTACACTTTACTATAAATGGTTATGCAATAATTTATAATTTATGAATTTAAAAAATACAACTACAACTTTTTCAAATTTTATTAAAATAAATATATAAATTTTTTTAAAAATATATTAAACGACCAGCCCTGCCCAGGCTATAATTTATAATTTATGAATTTTAAAAAATACAATTATAACTTTTTCAAATTTTCTTAAAATAAATATATAAAAATTTTAAAAATATATTAAACGACCAGGCTAACTGAGGCCTGACAAGCTCCTTGTGACTTGGGCGGCCTCTTGGCCCGGCCCCAAGCCAGTTGGCCTGAGCCTGACTGATTGCTTAGTTTTGCTTCACTTACCTATAACTGGTCAACCACTCATTACGGAATTGGTTCTACATTGCTTACATGTACTAAGTTAACTTCTATATACCAATAGTTACAGAGCTAGTTCTACATTACATAACCATAACTAGTTAATCATTAGTTACGGACCTAGTTGTACATCGCTTACCTGTACTAGGTTAATTGTTATACACTAGTATATTAATATGTATAAAACCTACCGTTATACCATAGGCTAAAAACCATTTCCTTTTTATTAACCAATAACATCATCTCAGCATAAACTCAAATCATATAAGATTTAACTTTCAAACTTCAATTCATATATTGCTAAAAACATAAAATTGTACTAGCAATGTCCACTTATAATGCATCATTCACATAAAACTCATAATCCATATTCACTTCACGATAAAATAGAAATCATTTTCATAAAATACATTTAAAATGCACTCACCATTAAACAACTTTATCGCCAAGTACCTCACGCATTCTGTGCCTTTCCATTACCTACACAAGCGCCTTTCGCTTAGGCATTTATTTCCAAATTCATAAATAAGAAATTAACACCATAAATTCAGTTTAACTGAATTCGAGATTAGTATTTAATCATATAAGACGTATGCTAATCATATTTTTGTTTACCACCGTATGCTAACCTATTGTTCTCCATTTCCAATTTAACTTCAAAAGTCACTTAAAATCATATTTTTACCCATTCTAACTTATCAATTTCTTCAAAACACTATGTCACTCAATTTAATTCACCATATCATGATCATGCATGATGAGTCATGATTATAGCCTATGTCTAGAAGCTGTACCCCCACTTGTTCCTTACTTTTCATATAGCAAATGTTCAAATTAGGCTTTGAGGTCTTCTAGACATTCGTTCCCATATGTCTCTAATTTCCCTATCATCAAAAATTAGACTATTTTAAGTTCTAATTCAAGAAATAAGCATCAAACATCACAAGTTGTTCTATCATAGGAGCAACATCAGATCTCCATTTTCAATATCAAATTCCAATATGATTTAGCCATAACTAGTTTAGAGTCTCTTCTAGGAATTTTTTTTTCTATGTCTTAGGTTTCATCTCCAATTGGAATCACTCAAGTTGGAGGTTTGTAGGCCAGGTTATAGTCAAAACCAAGTTTCTATTAGAAGTGATCCAAGAACCAAATATAAACATTTGCTAAACATAATTCTTTCTCTTGTCATATTTATCCTGTAAATGCTTCCAAACTTATTATCTACTCCATGGAAAGTCAAATATCATCATTTATCTTACATAAATCTATCCCAATAAAAACCCCCAAAACTAGAAATTGAGATTAGGAAAACTTACCAATTATCTTCCAATCTCTTGGTATTTAAGGATCACATCCACTTCATCAAGATCCCTCTAATTTATCCTGTAAAAGCATGAAAATGGTAGCTACACTCTTCTTCTCCCCCCTTGTTCTATTGTCCCTTCTTCTCTCTTCTCTTCTCCCTTTTGTTTGGTCTCTCACGTTTATATTCAAATGAAGACAAAAGTCTTACTTTGTTCTTTTTAATGCTCATTTAATGGATTCCACACTTCACCTTCATATTAGTTCTCTTTTAATGACTCATCACGTTTATATTCAAATGAAGACAAAAGTCTTACTTTATTCCTTTTTAAGCTCATTTAATGGATTCCACACTTCACCTTCATATTAGTTCTCTTTTAATGACTCATTCTTCCACTAACACCATATAAAATGACCAAATTACCCTTAATGACATGTAAAAAGACCAAATTGCCCTTTAATGACATGTAAAAGGAGCGAATTGCCTCTTATTGAATTTAATTCATCAACTAACCAAATTAAATCCATAAAATTCTGCAACTGTCTTACCATCGAATTAACCATGAAATACTCTATTTAGGGTTAATACTTATTGATTGGATTCTTTAAATTTTTTTGAATGAGTTTAAAATCAATAATACCCATTACTTTTCAAAAAGGGCATTTTAGTCCTAAACTTTCAAAAATCCTGAAATCCATCCTATAAGACTTATTCTAGATATTTTTCATTATTTCAAGGTTAGATCCCACAAAAATTCATTATTCATCCGAAGATAGTATTCACCGAATGTAAAAATTTATGTTCGATGAAAAGAAAGTTTTGGGGTTTTATATATAATGTCAACAATGGATAAGTTAAGCTTAGGACAAGCTTAGAAGAAGAGGACTTGTAGGTAATTTAGAGACAAGAAAAAATCTATAGAGTTAGTGAAGGAGAGAACAATTCATAGTACAAGAGAGAAGCTAATGTAGATCAGGGAAGTAAAAATATGAAATGATAGGATAACGGTTTCTTAGAATATTGTTTAAGTCCAAATATATAAGTATTGAGATTATATTTAATTTATGGAGTAATAAGTTAAGAAATTTTTTTTGAAAATACAAAATGTATTAATAATATAAAGAAAACTTACAATAGGTTGGTTCATACAAATATATAAAAAGAAAGCTTGCCTGCATAGCAATACTATGATTAAGAAACTCAGGAGTAACCATTTGAAGTCACTGAACTAGTTTATTCTCTAGGTAGTTTGGTATTAGGAATTGAAACTATGATTATCTTCATAAGCTAAGATGTGAAGTCTGATCTTCACAAGACTTGAAAAATAGTTTCTTTGGAATTAATAGAGCTACCAAAGATCTTATTGTTACTTTCGTCCCAAATAGCAGCAAAAAGATAACTAAAGGCTACTTTGAACAAGTATAGATCCCCTTCATATGTCGTTTGAATCTTACTGCACCACTGGATAATATCTAACCGAGAATGAGGTGGGTTATCAAAATGGAAAAGTTGAATAATTGATTTCCACATTTATTTATTGAATTGACATTGAAAGAAGATATTTTTTATGTTTTCTAAAAAAGACTTGCATAGGGTGCACCAATTTTGTAAAGTTAAGAAGTGCTGTAACACACCTCTATCATAGATTATATTCTCAAAAATCTAGAGGATATTCAAGAACATACCTAATGAAAATGGCATGTTAGAGAAATCAGATCAACTTATTATGGCATCATACAAAACATAAATAGTTAAAATATCAACTTTTCCCATTTCATTCACAAACTTAACTTACACTATAGCATTACACTTCATAATACTTATATTTACATTACTAAAAACATCTGAGAGTTTACTGCTCTTTTACAAAATGTTCTATATGAAATGAACTAAATAAACACAATCCACTAAACTCCTCAGATATCAGTTGATCAAACCTTTAAGCCATTTTTGTTTTCTAAAATTGGCAGTATTAGACTTTTACTAGGTTGCCTTAGAAGCTGGGTCTCCCTCGTACCTGAAAATTAACATTGCAATTTTGATGAGTTTGCGAACTCAGTGAGTGAACCATCATCAATGTGCTTACTCATATCAGAACACAAATATCTCAAGTATAAACCAAATTTACAATATACCCCATATCTCAACAATACATCATAAACTTCAGACATTTCAAATATTCATTTCAGAATAATCCGATAATGTATCTCAAACTTTCATATCATCAACATGTACTCAAACATTGCATATCTCTATATAAGCACAATACAGAAATACTCTGCAATCTTTCACATGATACATGTAAATATATATATATAAATGCAAATGGACATGTGACTTCATTCATTTTTATTTTTTTGTGACCGAGCACCTATTTACTGTCCCGTATCTATTGTAGATACCGAGCTCATTTCATTTACTGTTTTGTACCTATTATGGATATCGGAATCATTAATAACTGAGCCTGTGGCTCTTCATGCATATTTTTTAGCTTTAAGCTCTTTTTCAAATTGGTCACTTCGGTCACAGCTCCTTTATCTGATCATGTATATCAATGTGATGAAATACATCAATTCACATAACATACTATCAATCACATTCATACAATATGCACAGTCATTCATCATATTCATCAGATCTGAGTCCAGCATTCAACTTTTAGTTGAGTACACATTTTCCATCTTCACATATAAATAGAAAGCACTTCCAATTCAATCCTGAATATCAAACTCCTCAAACCATCAATGTCTGGAATTATCACAATCATATCAATAATAGTTAAATAACTGAAATTTAAATAAAACAAATTAATCACAATGAGAAAACATCTAGTTTAACTTATAGTACGCTCCAGATAAGCTATTGTATTGATGACCTAGTAATGTCTGGATGCTGACGTTCAAATTGAGCTTCTTTAGTTATTCAATACACACATGTTTTACATATTACTAAGTTGATCAATCATATAAATATTCAATCATGCACATATATGTGTGTCATGTTCAATGCATGCTCAATTAATTTTCCTAATTATGTATCCTTAAATCACAAATCTTAACCATTCATACATTATAACTTGGATATAACTAGTTTGAAATTAGATTTATACCTTCAGTATACTTGATTATTCTAAATTCATCAACCATACATTCACAAATCCTTTTCTAGCACCATATAATCACACAATATCCCAATTCTCATTTATTCATTCCTGTGCATTATTCATATCCTTTGGATCATATTTGTATTCATAAGAACCCTTCATTCCTTTAACAATCATAAATTCTAAAGTTTAGATACATTGATATCAACGATCCTTTCCATAAGTTATAACATCAATTAACAACCTAAACTTATCAAACACTTAACCAACTAATCTAACCTCAAATTAGGGTTATTTTAAGCCTCAATCAAGTCCAAATGCACCAAAGTAAAGTAACTTATCTTTAGTTAATTCAATAATCACATAAAATAGAAAATTTCATTTTCAAAGTATTGCCCACGATCGTGTAAGGCCTTCCTACGATCGTGGGATGAGTGAACCGAAAGTTCAACATCCACTTCCTGTAATTTTTTTTCCAAATTTTACCTTCTTTATATTAAATTCAAAACATCCTCTTAATAGTCCATTAATTACAGCTCAGTTATAACTTAATTATACTCCAATTCCTTATCAATTTAATCTCCCATTCTAGCTCAAATTATTTAGTTAGCCACTTATAAACTATTGTCTTTCATGCATCAAACAAAATAGAAACTATTATTCATTATCATACGTGTAGTCCTAGTTCTTTCGCATTTCAAGAACACTACACTGGCAACTTTCTTTAGCATAAATTCATCTTCATTATAATTCAAATCCCAATTTAATTAATCCATATAACAACCTATTACCACTTTTTTATACAGCAAGAACAAAGCATAAACGTATCCAAGTTCATCCAACATATTCCAGCAAACTTCATCAACAACATCATATACAATCTATCCTAATTCAATCATCATAATCTTTCTATTAAAACATGCCATAAAGAACATATTTATACTTATTTGTTAAGCTCAAATTCCACCTCAATACCTCAAGTTAATTTAGCCCTCCAAGTTGCAAGATCATCACAAATTGAAGGTGAAAATATGTTGGTTTTTGACAAGGACAAAGAACAACAATAATCTGGTTCTTTAGCTATCTTATGAAGGCCAAAAGTATGGATTTGGCATGGCAATTTAGCAAGACTTAAACCAAAATACAAATATGTGAGATAGAAGCAAATTTTGGTGGAGATAAGAGAAGAAGACGGTGAATGTTCTAGCAAAAACTTTATTACATTAGCTTAATTCAACTAGGTGCAAAATATCATCATGCGACCTTGACATATGTCATTAGGCATGTAAGCCATTTATCTCCTCCATAAACTGCCAAATGTCACCTAGTTACTAGTCCACTTGTTACTTAATCATGCTGCCATTTGTCAATTAATTACCCATGCCAAATGTCACTCACTTATCTATGCCGTTTGTCACTTATTTCATAGGATTAGTCATCCTAATTTTTCATGTGTCAATTTGTCTTGCCACTTAGCAATTTTCCTAGTCCAAATATACATATTAATTCATCCATCTCCCAACTATAATAAATAAATTCCAAATTACTAATTGTAATCCATCAAACCAAAATTCAAGACATAAATAATACACAATTCACATCATGATTATTTTAAACCTTTCAAACCCCGAAATATGTCGATTGAGTGCATATACTATCCTTATAATGTGTACAAAATCATAATTCATGTGTGTATGCTAATGATATACATGTGAATGAAATGCATTTTATGAATTCTCAATGATATTACTTATGTGTAATAATCTAATATTCTAACACTTTGTATGGAAAACGGGCTATTACAAGTGTGCTATTCTATCAATTGTGGGAGGCCTATTTTTAATTCCTAGCTAGGAAATGATTAAATTGAAAAGAGAATTATTCTTATACTATATGAGTTTATACCAAAAACACTTTGGTTAGCACTTCTAAAAGGGGACTAATATGAAGGATTGGAGAATGCACCTAAATTTGTAAGTAGTTAGTTGATTTCATCATATTTAAAGCTTTTTAAGAAAAAATTTGAGATCAAAGTTACTTGTAATATCCTATTTTGATTGTTGTAAATTGGGTGAGATTTTGTTTTGAAGAAATTAGTAAGTTAGAATGGGTAAAATATGATATTTAAGTGACTTTTGAAGTTATATTTGGAAACGAAGAAAAATAGGTTAGCTTA
>JANQBM010667612.1:0-13518 GCA_025594535.1 Erythroxylum domingense | reverse complement strand
CGAAGAAGCCCTCCTGCCGTAGCAAGGCGAGTAGATGTGTTGCATGTCCATCTGAGTTTAAACGAACCCACCCTTCTGGCGGTGTTGACCATCCAACTTGCCGTGTGAACACTAAATCCTGGTCATAGAGAGTTTGATTCGCTATCATCTTAGCTTTGGCAATCCATTCCACATAATTAATCACAGTCGAGACCGCCATATGTAGATTGGGCCAGAGAGAATTATGATCAAAGAGGGTGCTGTTGCGCCAGTGCCATATAAACCAACATGTAACACCATAGAGAATGAACCAATCTAAGTTCCCCACCAAACTATGTCTCTGATGGAGCTTGGTTTCTTAACAACTACCTGCATGATCCATTTGTACCCGATTCCTAAAGGATGTCTTCTTCAGTAAATTGATTCCTTTCTGTTAGAGATGAAATTATAGTTAGGGAGGTGAAATATGACTGCAATCCTCTCTAATTGCTCAAGGAAGCTTTAGTTGTTACCTAGGAAATCTTTCACCGAAGCATCATATGGAATGGAACTCCTTCAAGGAAGTTGGATTAAGAATTTTAGGAAGAAGGCTAATAAAATTTTTGTTAAGTTCCCTCAACATCTTACCACTGGTTGAAAATTTATAATACTGCTTCTGTGTTCGTGAACTTGGTAAAAGACAAAATTATCGAGCATTTAAACCATTGGAATAGAAGCTTTATTAGGATTGAAATCAAAGAGAGCTTCTTCCACATCAACATCATTAAAGGGTGTAAACAAGAGTTCCACTTCTTAACTAGTAATTTGCTCTTGAACGAGTAATTGAAGAATCTACGAAAGTAAAGAACTGTCAGTAAAGGTGCCGAGTGTGTTTGTGAAGTATAATAAATTAGCCTATGAATTAATCCGATGATCATTCTCCTTTTTAAGAGAGGTAATTATGTTGTAATTTTTCCTTTAAAAAATGGATCTATATATGAAGCTAGTGTCTTTATCTGCTTCTCTGGACCTAAAGTAACTCTACGCTTAATTGATTGAAGCGAAAATATGGAGCCACGTAAAGCAATTTAACAAATAGAAATTCAAACTGATATAATATCATAAGAAATAGGTCAGGAGATTTCTTAATCTATTATTAAAACTAATTCTCTTCAGTGGATTTTATTCATAATTAACATACTCAATAAAAAAAATCATCATCTTGAAATGAAGTTGAAAGAGAATAAAAAAATATGATATTTTTATGGCTCTCATTTTTGCATAAACAAATTTTATCGACATAATTAAACTATTTAACTGAATTCTCACTAGAAAAATGGAAATATGATTCTTCAAGTGGAATAAGTCGGTTTACTCATTTATAATATAAGAGTAACCAATTCAACGTCAGTGAAATGACCTCAATTTTGAAAAATGAATTTAAAATTGACTAAATTTACAAATCAAGTCGAAGATATTTATTAAAAATTTAAATAAGAAATTAAAAATAATCCAAAACTTTTTTATAAATCGATTATTTTAATTATATCTATGTCTTTTATAGGCTTAATTAGGCTTGACTCAGTTTGGTGGTTCCAAGCCAACGAATTAAGTATAATTTGAGTACGTCAAGCTTGATTTAAATTGGTCGGGTGAATAGGCCACATGCTTGGATTCATATTTGGGTTGCCTAAGCCGACCTAATCTGAATTTGGATAATTACAAAAAAAATGATGACATTTTATAAAAAATGATGTTTTTTTTATGTTTATTTAAATCATAATAATAATAAATGCTCAAATTCGATCAGGCTCCAAATAAGGGCTCAATCAGCCCTTAGCCCGCGGGCATCAAGAATATATTACTAGAGCCCAAAATGAAATAAAGCTAAAGGTCACGTCTTTATAGTTGGTGAAAACAAGTGGACAAACTGGGCAAATGGGATCGATCTTTTCTTTCTTGTTTGGTGGAGGAAACTCTGCCGCTGCCGGCGAGTATGCGTCAGACGGCATCTCCGGGGTTACAGCCTTCCACTCTGCCGCTCGCTGGCAGCTCCACTATAACACCGTCAAAGATTCACAGCAGTTGGTACACACTTTTATCTCCATTTTTTTTTCCAGTCTATGTGTTTATCTGCGTGCGTATATATGTTTAGTAGTTGTGATTTTACGATCTGACATTGGGCTCCTTTTACGGTGAATTTTCGAGGGAAGATGGTTGTTGACTTCGCTGCTTCGTGGTGTGGACCCTGCAAGCTTATGGAACCCGCTGTACACGCCATGGCCGCCAAGTTCACTGACGTCCAGTTCGCCAAGATCGATGTTGATGAGCTTCCCGTAAGCTAATTTTCTTAAATTGGTTATTTTGGGTTATGATTGTTTTGAGTCAATTTTGTAAATCAATTAAATTTGGATGTTGGTCAAATTTTCATTTTTAAAGGGTATAAAGAGACCAGTCAAGTTATTTGGGCCAGTATATCACTTAAGAGACATTGTATTGGATGTGTATATGATAGTATGCGATTAACTTCTTTGTTTCATTGATGAATTTTTGTGTGCGAATTCGTGTGTGATTTGACAGGAAGTGGCACAGGAGTTTGGAGTTCAGGCAATGCCAACATTTGTGTTGGTGAAGAGAGGCAAGGAAGTGGACAGGGTTGTTGGAGCAAAAAAAGACGAGCTTGAAAAGAAGGTTGCAAAGCACAGGGAAGCTCCTTCTGCTTCTATTTGATTCTTCTAAACTTCGTCAATTCGGTTGTTAAAAGTGGGTAATTTTCCTATCCTTGGTGTTGTATACCATCTCATGTTAGCGATAAGAAAAAGACAGATGCCATTGTTGATGAAAATGGATGTGTGAAATATTAGATTGTTTAATCCACATTACATGTTGAACTGGTGATTTTGTACATGTAGTTCATTTAATTTAAATAGCAGCGCTTTTTTACTTTTTCTGTGTGCATGAATCCAATGCTTCCTGAAGAGGGTCGACTAAGATTCTGAGTCAGGCTTTTGATTTATCACTTGTGGATTGCTAAATTTCTTGTTGTGCTAAGCACTTAATTGTTGTTCTGGGATAAAAAAGTTATGATGTGAAGTGTCGGCATCCAAAACCCAACATATGCATGTCGATATTCCTAGTGATCACAAAACCAGAAGTGTTGATTATTATTAGATAAATTAGCATGATCTGTAACGTGAAACTGTCTCTACACCCAAAAGGCTTTGACAATGTTAAACAAATGATCCATGAAGAAGTAGTTGGGAGGATGGTAAATGGAACAGTAGGATTTCTTTTGTTATCCAAATTTAGAGGGGAAAGCGAGGCTTGAGGAAGTGCCCACCCAGAGTCCCAAAAAAATCATAGTTGAAAACCACGTGGGACACAAAACAAACTGCTTATGTTTTCCACTACTCACTTTTTGCTTCTGTTAATAGAAGTAAAAGGTTATATTAGATGCACAATTGAACCAGAAAGTTGATCATGTTCCCTGTTTTCCATGTACCCTTAGTTTCAATGGAAAGCATGTAAACAACGAAATGGTTGCCAAAAATTGTGGGCAGAAATAAGGGGAAAAAACCAGCAAAACCTTATAAATATGAGTACTACGCTTGGAGATATGATATATACTACTGGAGTTAGCTAATGGTTATTCTTCTGGAATGTAAGTAAAGCAGGCAGTTCACTCCTGTCTTTGGTAGTATGTATATTGCGGAGGAAGCAAAATGGATTTATCTCACACTGAATAATTTTGCTGAATTGTATCAACGTCAACGATCCAGTCCAACAAGTGACTCAAAACATGGCCCCTTTAAGCTTATGCAAGAACAAATATGATTTTACTTATAGTTGGCAGACCCATCACCGATTATATTAGTTTGTATTTCGCATCAAACGAAAACTAATTTTCTGTGATCAACATATTTTCTTATGTACGTTGCGATTCAGCAGGTCTTTTGCTTCTTTAGCCATCTGTTTTAAGTTCTGTGAAACTACCACGCGCGGTGAACTTCATGGTATCAGGAGGATGTAACCCTCGGAGGTTTCTTTGTGCATGTGCCCATTTAAGTTCACGTTCTTCATTTGAAAACTCCTTTATCTCGCGAAGCCAATCTGAGAAGACAGAATTTTACCATGAACAATCAGCAAAAGGTTTTTCATCACCAACGGCTATCTAACTGCTAAACCAGTGTCTATTCATACCCTTTGTTCAATGACAAGATAACAAGCCTTTCCAGTAAGGAATGGTGAACTTTATGAAGTATAATGGGATATAGCTGATAGGTTGTAAAATCAAATAAGCCAAGCTCAATCCCATCCAATTCAGGCAATGGCTGCGAAACTCCAGTTTGCATAGATATCAATCAGGGTGGCAATCTAGGTAGAGGACAGAAATTAAAGAGAAGTATAATCAAATTTTTTCTTGCAAGTACATAAACTCCTAGAAATTTATGTTAAATTTTACTTAACAGCTGAGCAACAATAAAAGCTGCTACAAGTGTAGGACGGTAAATAAATGACCAACTCGCAGCTCGTGCCAAAAGTCCGAGGCCTGACTAATAATGCTGACCTGCAGGTAAAATGCTGCGGCAAGCTTTCTGAAATATTTTTGGTCGTTTTTGTTAAAGCTATAAACCCCCAATGTAAGTTGAGATTTTGTAGCGTGTCAGGAAATGAATGAGTTGGAAAAATTTCTTAGCTATTGTCATGGTGTTGTTACTTAGAAGAAGGTGCCACAAAACGAGTTCATAAGGAGCACATCTTCCCAATAAATGCTAAAAGTTTCCGACCATCTACGCATCATAGACAGAACCTGATGTGCCAGATATATTACAATATAGTTTCCCGTGATATGCTACAAGTCTAGATATTAGAATGAAGGATTGAAATCAAGATGATTATATCAATGACTATTAGCTCCACAAGCAATAAAGTTGCAGGAACCAAGAAGGAGCTGAAGATAATGGTCATTATGAAATGGAACGATTACAAATTATTGTCTTTATCAGAAGAGTATGGAGAGGAATGGTAGACCTCTGTTTTTTTTTTTTTTTTGGAGAAAAACTGGTAGACCTCTTTGAAGATAATGAAAAAGATAAAAAACTGGAATATACAAGAAATAACTCTTATTTGGTTCATAGCGAACAAGAAATGATATGAAAGCATTCAAGAACCAGGCTCAAAGTTTAGCAAAGATCGGAAGGCATTCACAAGATGAACGTGGAAAGGCTAACAAATGTCTTCCAGGAAAGAAAGCTGTCTTGTGTGCTGCCCAAAGAAATGAAAGTCATCATTGCCAGAGAGCGACCTAGAATGATTCCAGTGGAAAAAATCTCAGCCAACTTCAAACTATCTGGTTGAGGTGATGGTTTCACCCTATCCTTTGATTAAGTCATGATTGTTCCTGTAACACTGTACCGATGACAATTGGAAATATAAACTGGAACCTAACGTAATTACTGAGCTTTGCAGTTCAGGGGTAAACAAGATTAAGAGTGTCTAACTTCCATTAAATGTACAAAGTAAGAGAATAAAATGCTAAAGTGAAGGACCACTACACTAGGGGAAATAGTAACATCTAAGTCCAGTATGCAGAAGACAACTTATGAACGTCCAGAGCTGTCACCCCTAAAATACGCACATTCACGTAAGGAGACGAACACCCCATCATTAAAGATAGCAATATCAGCACCAAGAATGGTGGGAAGTCAAACTTCCATACTTAGTGCTAGCAAATTAACCTGAACGTTCGTCGAGTGTCAAATTGTTTTCCTTTGAAAATCAATTTCCATTATAATAAATAGGATGAAAAAAATGATGGTGGAGCGGCACTGACCGTTGTAACTAATTGGTAGAGAAAGCTAATAAACTTTTTATTCCCGAGTTTTGTTGAAATTTTTATCTTTTCATTCTACCCACGACACTGGTGAAGTGGTTCTTTGCCTTGTCTCTAGCTCCCTACACCTTTATCATGGCTGGCCGTAAACCTTTCAGTTCAATCCTATTTACATTGGAGTTTTAAGTTTTTTGCTTCTTGTATCTCCCACTCTCCTATCTTCTTCTCCCTGTCTTGTATTTAGTTTTTTTTCTTTGGTGTTTCCTCTTTATCTCCCCCTCTATTTCATCAGTGATGTAGTCCAGACGTAATTAACTAAAAGACTAGTCTAATAGATGTTAGAATATTCTACAAGATCACGTAGAATCAGGATCAGATTATGCCTTAATTGTGTACATTAAGAGAATATCACGCATTGACTACAAAATAGTTACCATAGTTGGCTAGTCTAATGTACTATATGTAGACATACTCTGTACATGGAAAAAAGATCAATGAAAAATGGAAGAATTATTCTCCCAAATCCGGTTGTTACTATCTTGAGATGGTATCAGAGCGGCTAACGATCCAAATTATTGTTATTACCTTTACTTACCAAATCAGCCTATGAACTCAAAATCAGTCATCATCGTTCAAAACCTTCAATCTGTTCAAACCAAGCCAATACCCAAAACTCAGAAAAATCATCACTGTTCAAACCCCAATAGACCTGAAATCAAAACAAAAACATGTTAGTAACCAGTTCCAACGAAACAGAAATCCAGCAACATCAGAGAAAAAATGGCATCAATTCAGTTCAGAATCAGTCATCAAACTCTGAAAATATGTCAAGCAACATCAAATTGAACGGGGATAATTATCCCCTGTTGGCACAACTCATGAGGGTCGCAATCGGTGGGAGAGGCCAGAGAAGCCACATTATGGGAACATCACCAGTGCCAGTAGCAGGAGATCCGGGATTTCTCCGGTGGGAACAAGAAGATTTAAGTGTCTTCTCATAGATTATTTAGAATATAGAGTCCAACCTGGTGAGCAATGTTGCAGAATACCCCACTGCAAAGGCATTGTGGGATGCCTTAGTAGTCACGTACAGAAGCGGAGCAGATGCCTTACAGATCTTTGATCTACACAATCACGCAAATCGTCAAGTTCAAGGACAGCAGACATTAGAGCAATACTGGAGTACACTACAGGGACTGTGGCTGTCAATAGACCGAAGGCAGCCAAATATCAAATGAAGTGCACCGAGGACATCACGATCTACAATCGAATTGTCCAGGAGCACCGTTTGTTCCAATTTTTGGGAGGGCTTGATGGAAGATATCATTCAATCTGTCGGGAAATCCTTCGATCAGAACCATTTCCCTCAGTGGAGTCAGGATATGCCGCTGTTAGGAAGGAGGCTGCCAGGCTTTGTATACTAAAACTGGAAACTAGCGGGGACAACTACTCGTCATCATGGGGAGGAGTCGGCGCTGGGCTAATTTCCAAAGCCCCAGGAGAAAAGTCAAAGGGACGGGGATAGAGGATTCGAACAGATCAAGCCGGAAAATCGGGAAAACCATGGATCGACAAGTCAAAACTGCACTGTAGCCACTGTGGTATGTCGAAGCTCACTAAAGAAACATGCTTCAAGCTTGTTGGCCTCCCGGAGTGGTGAGAAGATGGCCATAAGCCTCAGAAATCAACCAACAGTAAGGCCGCCGCTGCCGCCGTGAGCAACCCAGAGGCTACCAACAACAGCGGTGGTAGCCAGGAATAAGGAGGGAATAACGGAGAAGAAGGAAGGTTTGCAGCGATCGGGATGAGTGGCGGAATGAACAACCAGAATGAGCGTGGAGGCAAAGATATAAGGTTTGGGTTTCAGAAATTAAACCCAAACCTTGTATTTCTAAACCTAAATTTTTTTATCATGGTTGTTTTGGAAATATGTTAGATGGCCTGGGAGATATTGATGATGCAAAAATCAGTCCATGAGATTCTGGTTATGTCCAGAATGATCCCATAAAATCCACAAACAATGAATCCAACCCTGCAGTTTTAAAATTTTCCAAAATGACTCTCCAAAACTTGCCCAGTACCAAATCACCCCCTCCTTGTGTGAAAATTACCAGACCAGCCCCCACAATTGAAAAAACCCCAACAATGGACCCCAAAGCTTTCATAATTCACTGTCCTAATGAAGGAAAGGAAAAACGGTGGATTTTTGACTGTGGAGCCACGGATACCATGACCTATGATCCCACAGATATTGTAAACCCCTCTACTACTACCAAAACTCGTATTCAAACTACTAATGGTGGGTTCTCAGAAGTGAAAAGGGCAGGTTCAGTAGAAATTTCTCCGAAACTAAAAATGTCAAATTGTTTATATATGCCATCTTTGTCCTACAAGTTGCTATCGATCAGTCATGTTACTCGGGAATTAAATTGCACTGTTATGATGTTTCCAAGCTTTTGCCTTTTGCAGGACATACGTACGCAGAAGATCATTGGGCGTGGTACTGATCAAGGGGGTTGTATTTTGTCGATGAGGTGGCTCAACAAGGAGCGGTCATGCTGACTCACGAGACGACTGACCGGCAAGTCTGGCTTTGGCATTGCCACTTAGGTCATCCTTCCTATGGGTATTTGAAGTTGTTATTTCCATCTTTGTTTTCAAATAAATCACATGTTGCATGTGAAACTTGTATTTTGGTCAGGAGTTAGAGGACATCTTTTTCTCCCAGTAACACTCGGGTAAAGTCAATTTTTTCCTTAGTACACTCGGATGTGTGGGGCCCTGCCCCAAACTCAAATAATGCTCGATTCTAATTTTTTTCTTTTTATTGATGATTGCACAAGAATGACTTGGGTTTACTTTATGAAAAATAAATCCGAGGTTTCAGAAAAATTCATTTCTTTTTATCATATGGTGCATACTCAGTACAACAAAAAAATTCAAATTCTTAGGCCAGATAATGGGGGGAATACGTCAATCATACCACGAGTACCTTTTTCCAACAACAGGGACTCATTCACCAAACCA
Source organism: Erythroxylum domingense (assembly GCA_025594535.1). Taxonomy (NCBI): domain Eukaryota; kingdom Viridiplantae; phylum Streptophyta; class Magnoliopsida; order Malpighiales; family Erythroxylaceae; genus Erythroxylum; species Erythroxylum domingense. The sequence continues at coordinate 4,700 of JANQBM010667612.1, read as the reverse complement.
CATGTCCTAATACCCCTCAGCCAAATGGTGTTGCGGAACGTAAGAACCACATCATTCTTGAAATGACCCGTACATTAATGCTCAAATCTAGGGTCCCTCAGTATTTTTGGCTCGAAGCAGTTGCAACCGCAACATACCTCATCAATAGACTACCCACAAAGATCCTCAACTTCAAAACACCCCTCCACACTCTATCCACTCATACTGCTATTCCACCATCCCTTACCCTTCCACCACATGTGTTTGGTTGTTCTATCTTTGTCCATATTCCCAAAATAGAAAGAACTAAACTTGATCCCTATGCTGTCAAATGCATCTTTGTGGGATATGCAGTACACCAGAAAGGCTATAGATGTTACAATCCTTCCACTCGTCACATGTACATCACTATGGACTGTGACTTCGTTGAGACCAAGTACTATTATTCCACCCCACTCAGTGATCAGGGGGAGAGTAGTGATACCATTATTGATCCACTGATTTGGATGCAAGGGTCAGTCTTGCCAGATGTTGTTCCAACAGAGCCAGTAAGCAGTACCACCGATCCACTCTTTGACAACATGAAACAACCCACCGAACTAGAGCCAACAACTAATATAACTCCTATGGATGATGTCCCAGAGGTAAGTAATTTGAATGATCTTGATACTCCCACTGGTGATGTTGAAATTTCTCCTATGGCACAAGAATCTGACCATGACAGGTCCACACCTGATGAGCCTGAGGTAACAGTCGGAGAAAAGGAGAGATATACTTACCCCTGAGAAGCACGAGGGGGATACCTCCCAAGAGATATAGCCCGGAACATCAATCAAGAGCTTCAAGGTATCCCATGGGAAACCTAGTGAGGGGGAGTCTATCAGTAGAAGCTAAAGTGTTCACAACAACATTATACACTGAAGAGGTTCTAAGAACACTGTAGGAAGCAAAAAGCAGGAAAGAATGGAGGGATGCTATGATGACTGAAATGAAGGCCCTAGAAAAGAACGAGACATGGGAGATTTGTGAACTTCCGCCTGGAAAGAGCCCAATGGGGTGCAAATGGGTGTTCACCATAAAGCACAAGGCAGATGGAACGGTGGAGTGGTATAAGGCATGACTTGTGGCGAAAGGGTACACGCAAACATACAGAGTTGACTATTCAGAGACGTTTTCTCCGGTAGCGAAGATAGACACCATCATAGTCCTGTTCTCATTAGTAGCAAACCTGGACTGGCCACTCTAGCAATTCGATGTAAAAAATGCCTTTCTCCATGGCGACCTTAAAGAAGAGGTGTATATGGAGGGACCTCCGGGATTTACAGATGGGATCCAGAAGGGAAGAGTGTGCATAATGAAAAAGACATTGTACGGACTGAAACAATCTCCGAGGGCTTGGTTTGGAAGGTTTACGGTCGCAATGAAGAGGTATGGGTACAAGCAAAATAACTCAGACTATAGTCTCTTTCTCAAGAAGAGGGGGAGTCTGATTACTTGTCTCATTATCTACGTGGACGCCATGATAATCACTGGAAGTGATAAGGAGGAGATTGCAAGGCTCAAGGGGAGATTATTTGAAGAATTCGAAATGAAGGATCTTGGAGGGTTAAAGTACTTTCTAGGAATTGAGGTATTGAGAACGAAGACAAGAATCTTTATATCACAAAGAAAGTACATCCTGGATTTACTCGCAGAAACAGGGCTAGCTGACTGCAAACCAGCAGAGACTCCAATGGTAGTAAATCACGGCCTACAGATGAAAGAAGACGGGGAACCGACAGATCGGGAGAAGTATCAGAGACTGGTGGGAAAGCTTATCTATCTTGCCCACACTCGACCAGACATAGCATATGCTATCGGAGTCATCAGTCAGTTTATGCATAGTCCACAGGATGATCATATGGAAGCAGCTCTCAGGATTGTGAGATATCTAAAGGGATCAGCGAGTTGGGGTATAATCTTCAAGAAGAGTGGTCATCTAGAGATACAAGGTTATACAGATGCAGACTGGGCCGGGAATCCAAATGACAGAAAATCAACTGCAGGATATTTCACTATGGTTAGTGGCAACTTAGTCACTTGGAGGAGCAAAAAGCAAAAGGTGGTTGTACTATCCAACGCAGAGGCGGAGTTTCATGGAATTGCACGAGGGCTAGCTGAAGTCCTCTGGATTTGGAAGTTGATGACAGAGCTTGGGTTCCCACCCTAAGGTACGAGTAAGCTACTATGTGACAATAAGGCAATCATAAGTATTTTAGAAAATCCAGTCTAGCATGATCGGACAAAGCATATTGAGGTGGATCGACACTTCATCAAGGAGAAATTGGAAGGGGGCATCATTGATCTACCATATGTTCGCTCAGAAGACCAATTGGCGGACATTCTGACCAAGGCAGTCAATGGCAGGATTTTCAATACAGTTTTGGACAAGTTGGGTATTGGAGATCCCATTACTCAACTTGAAGGGGAGTGTTAGAATATTCTACAAGATCACGTAGAATCAAGATCAGATTATGCCTTAATTGTGTACATTAAGAGAATATCATGCATTGACTATAGAATAGTTACCATAGTTGGCTAGCCTAATGTACTATATGTAGACAGACTCTATATATGAAAAAAAGATCAATGAAAAATGGAAGAATTATTCTCCCAAATTTGGTTGTTACTATCTTGAGAATAGATAGGTTTGCCTAGCCTACATATAAGATCATCTCGACCAATACTCTCAGGCGATGCGAGACTATAATGCTCAATGCATCAATTCCCTCCATCGTAGAAGAACATGCGTCCCGCGTGTGGTCCAGGTCACCTTCTACGAGAGCCCTAAACCAACCCCATAGACCCGCGTGCGCCCATATGCGTGAAAGTCCGGCTTTGATACCAAATGATGCAGACCAGACCTAACTAACTAAAAGACTAGTCTAATAGATAGGTTTGCCTAACTTAGATATAAGGTCATCTCGACCAATACTCTTAGGCGATGTGGGACTATGATACTCACTGCATCAATTAGCACTCCTAGTTTTGTGTTTTCTTGTTCTGTTTCTTAATCCCTTTAGTCTCTTCTACCTTCCAGATCTAGCTTTCATCCAACGTTTTTATGGTGTTACAAGTCTTCAGCTCTTATCTCTCCATCGTCCTATATAAGGTTATAAGGATTGTTTTGTCCTTCCCTCCTCATTTACTTCCTGTCTAGGTCTCTGTACCGTTTTTCGCAACTGTTTTTTAACATTTCATACACTGGAAAGTTGCTTTATTCCTACTTTGGTATGACTTCCTGCACCTCAGTTATGACCTCTCCCTAAGCAGATTTTGAAGTGTGTGATTTCCCATCACTGCCCTCTGTCTCTCCTACGTCAACCTCAACTTAAAAAGGGAAATGCTCCCCCTTCAAACTTGGTCAAAAACAAAGTTGGAAGCATGTATTTAGTGATTAGGATGATCTTTCTTTGCACTATTATCCTCCTATAATAGAGGAGAGACGAGCAATAGTGGCACCTGATATTGATATACTAAAAGCAGAAGCTAACATTTGGGAATCATCCCTAGTTGTGTTTTTCCTAGGAAGTAGACCCCCTTTTCCAACTATTGCAAGGTCGACAATGCAGATCAACGTAGGGTTGGTTGAAGCGCTGCTTTCTGAAGAAAACTTGGTGCCTTTCATTTTTATCTCTAAAGCTGAAGCTGGGAAGACGGTGGAGAAAGGTCCTTGGTACATTGGACAACTTCTAGTCTTTCTCCAACAATGGAAGCTAGGAATTAGAATGGATAAGATAAAACATGAGAGTGTTCCCCTCTAATTTAACATGCATAATGTTCCTTTGAAGTATTGGATAACTAAAGGATTGAGTATGCTTTCTAGCTTCATAAGAAAGCCATTGAGCATAGATAAAAATACAATAAGGAAAAGATGAATTGGGTTTGTAAGGCTATATAGTAGTGTGGAATTGGCAAAAGAACTCCCTGATTTTATCCCAATAATGAGGTCAAGGGAGAATAATACTTTGTTTGAAAGTACGATAACAGTTGCCTTTACTAAAGGTTTGGGGCAAAAAACGAATGCCTACGAAGAAGAGATTCAGGAAAGGAGATTGCTATGAATTAATGAAAATTGAGGAACCTAAAGCTATTTTGGATTTAAATAGGAAGTGGTAACACATATCTAAGGAAGAAGTGAGTAAAAATGATGATACTCAAGTCCTTAATTAGACCAAAAAATTCTAGAAGTTATGGAGTGTAACATCCCCTCACCAATGGGAAGGGTAAAATAGTCTTTTGGAATAGGTTATAAGTGCTTAAAATTGTTTTGATATGTTCATGCATACATATGTAAGTGAATAGTAAATTTTACAAATGTAAATGACTGTACATGCATTTATGACATTTCCCGGTATAGTTGTGAAGAAATGTGAATTTATGAAAAATTGATTTGTGTGTATAAAAATTATATTGGAGAGGGTTATTTTGGTTTTCCGATTTTTAGTGAATTTTAGAAAATTTTCGGGAAATTTTCGGGGTCAATTTTGGACTAGAAAAAATACCAAGTGGTAGAATAAGGGTTCCCCAGTAGTGGAAATGACTCTCCAATGGCACTGGAAATTTAGACATATGAATTTAGGAATTTTTATGTTGAGCAATTGAAAATTTGGGGAGAAATTGGAGTAGAAATTGGAAAGAACCTAAATAAGGGCTTTAGGGTGTGACATGTGGCAAGTGAC
>JANQBM010666661.1:0-15404 GCA_025594535.1 Erythroxylum domingense | reverse complement strand
TGTTACTTCAAGGATTGCATCACTTATTAAGGTAATCGCTTGTGGCGTGTTCAATTCTTCTATTTTCTTTGGGTTTGGGTCTCAATTTCATATATTTGGGGCTTGAACTAGCATGTTCTTAGAATAAAAATATTGGGAATTTGATTCAATATGATTAGGGGGTTTCAAGAACATTGTTTTCTTGGAGTTTCTGTATCAATATGGATCTTTGGACACTTCATATTGGGCTTCAAGGAGTAAGACAATGGCTCTTGGACCTTTATGAGATAAAATCTGACTGAATAATATGGGTTCTATCTCTTGAAGGTCTTCGATCAAATAATTCAATGCTTGTTTCATTGCTTTGGCCCTAGCTCTTGTCATTGGGCCTCCAACATCTTGTAATGGATCTATAGGAACATTAGAGTTGAATGTTGGGCCTTTGATATGGGAATTTCGTTCAACCCTTTGCCTTGCACATTCAGACTTCAAATTTGTTCTAATTTCAGCTCCTAAGCCTCCTTTTGCAAGCTCATGTCCATGAAAGTCATATCCTAGGCTTCCTTGAGGCAGATCACACCCTGTATGCTTCTCTTATTGTCTTTCACATGCCCATGGTTCTCCATCATTCCCTCCCTCCTCGAAAGGATTCGTCCTCAAATCTGTAGAATCAAAGAGGGATAAATCAAATACATTGAATGTAGCACTAACATTACCATAGGAGCTAGGCAAATCAATTTTATAAGTATTATCATTAATCCTTCCAAAAACTTGAAAGGGGCCATCTGCTCTTAGTTGTAGCTTAGATTTCCTTTGTTTTGGGAACCTCTCCTTTCTTAAGTGCACCAAACCCAATCACAGGGTTCAAATATAACACTTGCTTTACATATTTTCATTTCTCCTCTCAATGTTGGCTCTAACTTTAGCATGCAACTCCTGCACAATTTTAGCCTTTTTCATACCGTCAAGGTTAGTAAACTCATTAGAAGGAAATGGACGAATTTCCAAAGAATTCAAAGGATTAAACCCAAAACAAAATCTCAAAAGGATAAAATTGAGTAGAAGAATAAATAACATGATTATAAGCAAACTCAATGTGTGGGAGACACTTTTTTCAATTCTTCAAGTTATTTCGGATGATCGCATGCAACAATGTAGTCAAAGTTCTATTTACCACTTCAGTTTAACCATCCGTTTGAGGATATGCTATAGTAGAAAACAAGAGTTTAGTGCCAAGTTTATTCCATAGAGTTATCTAAAAGTGACTAAGAAATTTCACATCTCTATCACTCACAATAGTCTTTCGCAACCCATACAATCTTACAACCTCTTTAAAGAACAAGTTAGCAACATGAATAGCATCATTGGTTTTAGAACAATCAATAAAGTGAGCCATCTTGCTAAATCGATCAACCACCGCAAAGATGCTATCCTTTCCATTAGACGATCTAGACAATCCAAGCACAAAGTCCATAGATATATCAACCCAAGGATGAGAGGGGACGAGTAAGGGAGAATATAAACGATGTGATTGAACCTTAGATTTTGCAGGCCTATAGGTAATACATTTAGCACAAATAGAAACAACATCCTTTCTTATGTTAGGCCAATAAAAATGTTAATGTAAAAGAGCTAAAGTTTTATCAACACCAAAGTGACCCATCAATCCACCACCATGTGTCTCATTAAAGTATTTCACGCAAAAAGCAAGATGGACTGCAAAGTTTATCTTTTTCTAATGATAAATTCTTTTGGCCATGAGTAATGTTGCTAAGTCTCTAAAGACCTTTTTAAAGCATACAACTCTTTATCATAAGTGGAGTAATTCAGTGCATCACTTAGTTTTTCACTAAAATAAGCAATGGGTTTCGAATCTTGCATTAAAATAGCACCAATGCCTATTCCAAAAGCATCACATTCAACCTCAAAAACTTTAGAAAAATAAAAAAGAATAAGAAGAGGAGCATTGGTCAATTTTTCTTTCAAGGTGTTAAAAGCAACCTCTTATGAATCACCCCATTTAAAAATCACATTATTTTTTACCAATTCATTCAAAAGGGCAGCAATAGTAGAGAATTCCTTCACAAATCTCCAATAGAAGCTTGCCAAGCCATGGAAGATTCGAACTTCATTTGCATTCTTAAGAGTTGGCCATTCTCTAATTATCTTAACTTTCTCCTCATCAACTTGAAGTCCTTTAGCATTTACAATAAAACCAAGAAACACAACAGTATCCATGCAAAAGGAACATTTGCTAAATTGTCATAAAGCTTATTTTCTCTTAAAAGTCCAAACACATCATGTAAGTGTTTCACATGATCATCTAAACTCTTGGAATACACCAGAATATCATCAAAATTGACAACCACGTACTTTCTAATAAATGGACGAAACACATGATTCATCAAACTCATGAAAGTACTAGGTGTATTAGTCAAGCCAATTACATTACTAACCACTCATACAACCCAAACTTAGTTTTGAAACCAATTTTCCACTTATCACTCTTTTTCATGCGAATTTGATGGTACCCACTTCTAAGATTAATTTTAGAAAATATACAAGCACCATGTAACTCATCAAGCTTATCATCTAAACAAGGGATAGGGCAATGATATTTTACCCTGATTTTATTGATGGCTCTGTAGTCAACACACATTCTCCATTTGCCATCTTTCTTAGGAACAAGTATAACTAGCACAACACATGTGCTCAAGCTTTTTCTCACAAGGCCCTTTTTCATAAACTCTTCAACTTGTCTTTGGATCTCCTTAGTTTCTTCCGGAGTGACTCTATATGCAGGCCTATTCAGAATTGAAGCTTTGGGAAGGAAGTCTATATGGTGTTCAATGCCTCTCAAAGAGGGCAATCCATCAGGAATGTCCTCCGAAAATAAGTCACTGAAGTCCTGCAACAAAGACAAAACAGTAGACGACAAAGATGGATCAAGCTCATTGATAGTTAACAAAACATCTTTATATAAAAGTATATAAGATTCTTCATGTTTTAAAGCTCTCTTGATCTCCATTTTTCCAGCAAATAAAATCACTCTTTCTTCTTCATTTTTTCCACTCGTTTTATTTTCCCTCTCTTTTTCTTTCTTTTCAACCTCTCCCTTTTTCTTTTCTTTCGCTCTCAATTTGCATTCTTTCTTAATCCTTACTTGATCCTCATAAGCTTGAATCTGCCTAAGAGGTTTTAGCATAATATTTTTACCATGGAAAGGAAAAGAATTGCAATTTTCACATCCATCATGCTTAACTTTCCTATCAAATTGCCAAGGCCTACCAAGCAAAACATATCCAGCATACATAGCTGCAACATCACATAAAACTTCATCATGATACTTGCTAACAGAAAATGCAATCATCACTTATTTGGTGACATTCACCTCACCACAATCATTTAGCCATTGCAATTTTTATGGTCTAATGTTTCAAAATAGGCAAATTAAGCTTGTTAATAAATAAAGTGCTAGCAACACTGGTGCAACTTCTACCATCTACGATCATGCTACAAACTTTACCATTACTGAGACACCTCGTATGAAAGATGTGCTCACGTTGCTCTTCTTCAAGATCTTCTTTTGGTTGGATATCAAGAGCACGCCTAGCCACAAGATCTTCACCAACTTCAGCATCACAATCAACAATATAAGCATCCGTCAATGGAGGCACAACATCAAAATCATCACTGTCACTACTTTTGCTAGCAACATCACTGTTCTCAAGCAAAACATAATTCTTTTGTTGGGGCATTGCGAAATAATATGAACAAAACCTTGACATTTAAAGCACTTAACTTTATAAGAAGGATTAGAAGAAGAAGAGGGCTTAGAGTCATTTTTACCCTTAGGATTTAGAGTACAGAATTTAGGCTTACTTTCCTCCTTTGGCTTGATGTCTCCCTTGGATTTGAAGAAATTTTTGGACTCCTTCAAGCTTTTCTTCCAATAAATTAATCCAGCACCAGTTTGGATCTTTAATTGCTTTTCTACCATGATGGCCTTATGCAACAACTCATTCATGGCAAGGAAATTTTGTAGCTCTACAATGGAAGTAATTTCAGGGCGCAAACCATCAAGAAAACTTCTCATGGTAGCTTCCAAGTCTTCCTTAACGTTGGCCCTAATCCTGATGATCTCCATCTCTTGGTGGTACTCTTCAACACTTATAGATCCTTGCCTCAATCTTTGTAGCCGCTTGAAAAAGTCTCGATAGTAATGACTTGAAACAAAATACTTTCTCATGATAGCTTTCATTTCTTGCCATGTGCATATTGGTCTTTCATGATTGTACCTTCCATTTACTTGCAATTGATCCCACCAAATACTCGCATAGTCACAAAATTCAATAGCAGCAAGTTTTATCTTTTTCTCTTCACTATATGTATGACATTCAAATACATGTTCTATTTTCCTCTCCCACTCTAAATACAATTCAGGATCATTTTTCCTTGAAAAGAAGGGATTTTCAATTTTATATCGTCAAGTTCATTATGAGAAGGAGCTCATCTGCCTCTCCTAGTGTTGGGGCCTTCATCCTCGAATTGCACATCTTCATCTTCTTCATGGAACTTCCTTCTAGAAACTTTGGAGTTTGACGCGGATTGGATGTCATCCAACTTAGCATTCAACCTCTGAAATTGATCTTGCACAGCTTTCATAAAGACATTGAGATCTTGCTCATATGATTCACCTTCTTGAGACATGTTTATAAACTGCAAAATGTTAGTGAACAATAAAAACCAATATGGACCTCACCACTCAACCTCACCTGTATACACTCAATAGATGCCAAACCACTCGTGTATCACACGAAAATTGGCTTTTTTCTATAATGCAAACACTCTTGCCTTTTACCACTCAACTTGCTTTCTATAATATCCTTATTCGAAATAAGACACATTCAAATAAAAGCAATCAAACCAAGTGGCAACCAAGACTAGAATCCCAAAATAAAATTCTCAAAGAATCCAAAAGGGGAAAGAGGGTGTGGAAACTAGAGAAGAAGTAAAGGAGACGAATATGCAAAAGGAAAGAAAAATCATGGGAAAGTGGAGAAAGTTGGAAACCAAGTAAACGAAAAAAATAGTATAAGGAATGAATTAAGGCAGTGATTAACTCAAGGAAAGTCACAAACTTGAAGCAAAAGAATGATGAATGAGAGACAAAAATAAAATAGGAAACTGAAGGCAAAATAGGAAAGTAATTGAAATAAGAAAGTGAAGAAAGCTCCAAGCAATACAAAATAAGAAAGTACTCCACTTCTCTAGAAATTGCAACACACACAATCTGATTGTTTTCTTCTTCCTTTTTTTGACGAATTTCTCTTTTTTGATGAATTTATTTTTTTGCCTTTTTTGACAATTTTCTTATTTCTTTTTTTGACTTCTCAAATTTCAACTTAGTGTAACTTTTTTTAGAAAGCTTGGATTTGAATGATTCCAAAACAAGGAGAAAGAAGAGATTCTGAACTTGAAGAAACACCTATTATTCAGCCAAAAACTCGAACAAAAAGTGAACAAAATAATGGATGAAAAACAGACAGAGAAGAAGAACGAAAATAAACAACAAAAGGATAGTTGATACCAAATGATGGGAGAACCAATAGGATCTTGTCCTAGAGAACCTTCAATAAGATGAAACTATGCCCAGGAATGACTAGAATCAAACACACAGAGAAGTATAAGGAACAAAATTGAAAAGATAGAAATAGAACACAAAGAGAAAAGGGGTTAGAAGAATGTTGGTCAATGAAAAGAACCCTAAGAGAACTTGTCTCTTAGAACCCTAACAAGAATGTTGGTCAATGGAAAGAACCTTAAGAGAACTTGTCTCTTAGAACTCTAACCTTGGGACTTCACGAAGGAATACCACTTCTTCGATAAGTCAAGTATTCTCAAAGAATACGAAGAAAGCAAGAATGCTCCCAATAATACTCAATAGTATTTCTAAATGAAAATCTCCTTCCAAAGTACATAGAGGGTGCCTATTTATGGAAAAACTTCCTAACTTAATGTCCTAAAGAAGAAACTAAATAAAAGGAAACAAACAAATCCCTAAAAGGAAACAAATAAACTTAGAAAGGTGTTGACTAGATGACCTTTTTTCAAGGAAAACAAAAAGGAAACTAATTAAAACATGATATGAATATATCGGACCTTATAGATCACGTCCTTCTCCATATTTTTAAGTGGCACATGGTTGTCACATGGTATTTTAAGTGAGTTTTCCCAATTGGACTTCATGTGGACATTTAGACACTTCATGTTGGGCTTTAAGGAGTAAGACAATGCCTCTTGGACCTTTCTGAGATGAAATCTGACTCAACAACATGGGTTCTATCTCTTGAAGGTCTTGGATCAAACAATTCAATACTTGCTTCATTACTTTGGCCCTAGCTCTTGTCATTGGGCCTCCAACATCTTGTAATGGATCTTTAGGAACATTAGACTTGAATGTTGGGCCTTTGATAATGGGAATTTTGTTCAGCCCCTTGACTTGCACATTTAGATTTCAAATCTGATCCAATTTCAGCTCCTAAGCCTCCTTTTGCAATCTCATGTCCATGCAAGTTATATCCTAGGCTTCCTTAAGGCAGATCACACCATGTATGCTTCTCTTCTTGTCTTTCACATGCCCATGGTTCTCCATCACATATGGTACTAATATCTGTTATCTGTGCCAGACATAAGAAGATTGTAATTCAGTTAGGCAAAACATGTTACATACATGTGTTAGATTTTGTATGATATGTGGATGGAATAGACCTCCATTTTAGTAAAATATAGGGATATGTGTTAGTACCATATGCCATATGCCATCCACATCACCTAGAGTTTATTCACTAGGTTCATGCTACATGAATTACATGGTAATTCATATTATCATCCAATTATTTCCCATTACTAGCCTGCAATATGTATGCATAGTATAATCCTATATTACTAACACATAGTTATGTTCATTCTACCTCAGCAAAATAAGGGTAACATAATTGGGTATGTTACCCTCATTTTTGTCCTATATACTGGACATATAATATAAACATGATATTTTACCATACGTTCCATGCAATAAAATTTCTATCTTCACTTAAAGTCATACATCACATGACGTACAATAGGTGATATCATTTATGTCTAATATATGTGTATAAATACCTAATGTTGGCATTAAGATTGAGTGTATACATATCTCCTTATAGTCAAGGTATATCCTAGGTACAAATATTGATGTGCGAGATGGGATGGTAATAGACACCAGAGGGTAGCTTCAACCAATACAGGTTATATTATCATACACATCATAGATTTACTAGTACAATAAATGTATTTAGCATAACTTGTACGTACATGACACCATTCAATATACCAAACTATTGATGCCTTTACATTAACAGGTATTGCACATCTGATAGTATATGTGCAAATGATATTCTAAATGTATGACATTATAATAACGTATGATATCAAAATTCATTGATGGTAATATTGTATACTAGATGTATCAACTTATGTGATAATTACCAGATGTATCAACCTCACACATCTTATGTAAGGCCTACCAAGTTACAAGCCTTGTCAACCCATTTCATTTACATATAATATTGTATGTACATAATTATGCATATATGTATCCACACGTTCACTTTGTGTATCCACGATTAGAACATAGTAAGATATATGTATGGCAACTGATGCCACAAATAAAACATCATATTAGTATGTCTGGAATATAGCCATGCCAATTTGTATCAGAAAATATAGATGGAAAATATTTAAAATATATTTATATGCAATTGTATGGAAGATAGTAAACTATTATGGACATACCTATCGTACTGTATATATCCTTGGTTATCTGTATGCAATACAGATAACCATGGATTTATACCCTATAATTAGTATGGTATTGTGAACAAAATGTAAATTGCCATATAGGGTATTATATTGTATTGAGATTTGAAGAATGTATGATTACATAGTGCAATGGAAATTACATCCATATATAGTATGTACTAGCTTTCTAATATTATACCCATATGGTACTAGTATACTTTCCTATAATATATAATAGGATACCACATAATATACATATGGGTAAGTCTTCTCTTCCCCCATAATAACATAAGCCAATGTGGACTGGAACCATCCACGTTAGAGTTTACTCATGGTGTTATATCACAAGATTTACACCATTAATTAGTGTGAAATAATGATTATACACTTTATTGCACCATGTGAGATGTAGTATGTTATCAACACTCTAACATATATGGTATCACATTAATTTACACTACACAGCTGTATAATACCTACATCTTGTAGGTATTATTATTGTAGTGCGTACCATATGTTAATTATGTACATAAAGAATGATACCATTATGGAAGTGGATACATACCAATAGGTATACACCCGTCATATATGGTTGGTATGGTAGCATATAGCCATAATATGTTGTGGTAGCATATTATGGCTATATGCTACCATAACAACCATCCTATATAGAGTGCATTTGGAGATGTACTGAGTTGGTATCATGTTAGGGTACAGTCCCCTTGCAATATGTTATAATAGTAATGGCTAGAATACATTATGTCTATTCCAAATATAGACCCCACATTCACACTAATACAACATGTGAAGATGAGTAGTATCACCCAACCTTAATATGGGTATGGTATTTATTGGTCCATATATAGACGCAGGGTTGTGACTAATTGGCATATACAATTATCATATATGGAATTGGTTACAACACAGATGGTTCAAATTACCTAGTCTTTATATCACTCATATATAAACACTAATGGTTACCTACATGGATTCTATATGCCATAAAGGTACAATCATTTTGCCTAAACATATATACCTAATATCCATACCATAGATATGGTCTTTTATTTTACCCTATACAGTAAAATATAATATTCATCAATATTACTAGTATTGAGTATGATTGTACTTGTATGGCATATAGTATCCATGTAACACATTATCCTTGGATGGACAATGTTGGCTAGCAATAATATAATTGTAGCCGTAATATATGGCATAACATATGGTACATACATTATGTTGGTACACTATAGTCAATAATGATAATCCCAAACATATAGTACATACATTAAAAGGCATCCTAATGTTGACATATATAGTGTTAAGTCATAAATGGGGCCTTATATTAGCCTGCAATATTCATAACAATTCCTTAGTTGGAACATAATACTGGGGTTATAGCAGTATTAGTACACATGTAGTGGTTACATATATTATGGACGGGGTACATTATTGGCTATTATCACCTTAACTAAGAGTGTATATGTATACATATGTGCCAAATGGCTATACAGTTTTTGCTTATAGATATGGACTGGGTACATTACCTATGGTTTTATTGTCTATTGGTATGAGACTACAATGAATGCATTTGCAATAAACAAATGGCCCTTAGCCATATTCTGTACCATAGGTTGGGTATATTGCAAACAGGTAACATTTTAAAGTAGTTATAAAAATACATGTATACACCCAAGTACCATGCTACTTAGTACCCTACGTAGTGGAGAGGGTGGTAACACTATTATGTCACATACTTGCAACTTGTATGTAGGTTAGTAGGAGTATAGGTAGTATGTCAGTGTATGTATATGGGTATGATATATGTATATGGATTACACACATAGTAGGTATTGTATACCTGCTACACATCTATATAATGTGTAGCATATATAGATGTGATAGCTATGGGTACTTATTAATTCTAGATAACATGTTAACCAACCTAATTACCACATTAGATCTGTCAGATGCATGGTAACCAACCACTATTTGTACTAATATGGACCTGAGTCCCAACCACTATTTGTACTAATATGGACCAGGATTCAGGCATACTACTATGGCATGAATGCAATAGCTGTATGGGACCTAGAGTAACTAATGGCATATATTTAACATTACATTTATGTTATTCTATATGTACCATAACATGTGTCATAATCATAGTGTCAATTATGTAGCTCCCATGGTTACAATCCCTCCATAGTTACCATTCCATAACCATATAATCCATTAGATTTAGTACAAGTATACCATTTATATCTACCTCCATGCTTGGTATAGGGTATATGCTTGGTAACCGGCATATTACATACATATACCATCATTGGACATACCCTCTCCTAGGATATGCATCATTGGATACAGTGACAGTGACAGTAAACTAGTTATGAGTGTACATATGCACATACGGCTGCATAGGATGGCTACCATATGACATACTTAATGCTATAATAGGTACATTGTGTTAAAGCTTATCCTAGGTACACTCTGTTACATTATATGGTATACAAGGTGTAATGATGGTATAATTGACTTTATAGTTACAATGTGGGTGATGCGTATGGTGATGCATCCAACTTGCAATTGTACCTTAATCTATGCGTATGGCTAGCATACAATACTTTAGGCTGGGTAACTTTAGACATATCACAACCGTGTTGTCTACCCATGGGATAATGCAATATCCTATGGGTAAACCATGGGATAAAGTTATTTTTATAATTAGATGTACGTTCAAGATTATACAACTTTCCATACAACTATATATAACACCATGGTGCCTTTGTATACAGGATAGTTTACCCATAGGATGTCAATCAGCACATTACATCCATGATACAAATGAGCCCATCCCCCTACAATCAGCACGTTACATCCATGATAATGAGTGGTATTGTTACACACAACAAAATGCAGGTATAATTGATAAATACATACCTATGTGTACTTGTGTATATTATAACCCAATTGGTTATGTTTTATGGCATAGTTTGATATGTGTTTATCAACAGGCTATAGAGCATCATAATTAGTTACCTGACATTTCATGGCACTATCACCAGATTATGATTGTAGGGATGCACATGGAGTACTATATTGCCCATGTGCATACTAATATTTAATAGTACATGTAACCCATTGGATATGTTCATGTGGTACCTCTGTCATTAATAGGTTATATAACCAAATACCATGGATTAATAGGTTATATAACCAATATCATGGTACTATGCTGATAGCCATTGTATGTCATAATATACACCATATTTAGTTAAGCCACATGTTAGGGTGCATACAGTTATACCATGTATGATGTATACATCATACCCATAATATGTGGGTATATATTATGTACAGTCACCATACAGGTATTTATGCTAAGGGGTATTATGCTTAGTGTATAATGTACTTGCACTATTAGATTAACAATTTATACAACCACAGAATGGTAGCCCTGGATTGTGATATCTTCAAGCATTATATTTTATGAATAGGTATATAACAAACACTATGCATACAAACACTGTTTATACATACTATATGGGTACAATCCCATACATTGTTACCCAATGTTACAGTATATTATTGTCGGACTCAAATTAATATTATACAAGCCTTTTGTGGAGGTACCACACTGTAATGATTGATATCCATTGGGATATACCCATAAAGAGTGTATTGCATCATCCAACTTATTTGTACCTTCTCATTATCCCAATACACTGGGTTATACTAATACATCAGAGTATGTGCTCACCCATACACAAGGATATCCATGGATATGGCTATATCCATTCAATCCTCATGATACTGATACCATTACAGGGTACTGCATCCTTATATGTCCACAATTATGACTTTATAGTGCAATACCCACCAATGAAGATGTCTATTATGGTAGACCAGGGGTAATTCTGTCAAAACTATGTATGTACATATTATATATTCGTTGGTGCATATTCCATATGTATAATGGTACTAATTAACAACACTCCCACACATTATCTAGATATCATCCATAGGTGATTAATTATATCTATGTCATATATAGTAGTAACATCCCATACCAAGCTGCATATATTATAGGTCACTTGTTTACTCCTATATGGTTATATACTGTAACTACAATGTTCACATGTTTCACACTTACATAATGCTATAATTGGTATGTACCCATAAGTTATTATGGTTTTGTATTATGTACAGATAGTATGGTACTAATATGCTTGGTATGCAAGGTTACCTATGGTATACGCAAGTGGAGTGTAATAGTTATGGGATTGATGTTATAATATATAACCATGTATGAAATATACACCTATGGGATAGATGTATATTTATCCCATACCATGGCTATTGAGGGAACATTCAGGAGGCTAACATGTATGATAATTATCTACCTGTTATAGGTACATAATTATGTCGCATTGTATGCTTGAGATAGCCATTGTACACCACTTATGCCTATCTTGTACCATATATGTATAATATAGTGCTAGAATATCAAGGAAGGGATCTTTATTTGAATGGTGTGATTTAGAAAAGGAACTAAAGAGATACAAGCACAGATAACCATTGTTTGGTAATGTAGCACCTAAATACATTAGGTGCTACATTAAAGGCATTATTGAGATATTTACCTTCCCATAGGTGTATATTATTACAGGTACATTTGTAAGTATACATTACGACCTTAGCATATGTACATAACCATGTATACATGACATCTCTTGCAATGTTATATATCAATTATTGTACGGAGATATAGTCCCAGTGGTACTATAGTTACCTAATGTATAGTGTACTAACCCTATACAAGAATATGACAAAGTAGTAGTTGTGTATACTCATGACCTCAAACAAACCACAGGTCCATTACTCCTATAATTGTACCTATCCAAATAAAATTGGATGTGTCAAACCCCATGGAGACACATGACCAGGTGTAGGACATATGCCTGTGGTGTATAATTGCATATTCATAATGGTCATGCTAAGGTACATCCAATTCATATGTCTGTTGGACCACATGTCTACCATATGGTGGAGTATATGCCATCACACTAAAGATAATGGCAAAATACATAGTTCACAAGGTATGGGTATCATAGTCATGTTCATTCCGCATCAGACTAACAATGATACATGTAACACCCACTCAGGTGTTATTATGAATAATTATACACCACCTTATGTACAAATTTTGACAGTATGTTATACGTGTTGTGGAGGGTTATTAATACTCCTACAGATAATGAGTAATGTTACATGGTTTACAGTATTGCCATCATCTAATATGTGGACATGCAATATATGTAAATGGTAATGGTCATATGATATATATTATGACCGTTGTGATAATATAAGTACATGCATATTAGCACAAGCAAGTAATGGTGAGCATATGGAATGATTTTACATGTAATTTGCACAGATTATGCACAATCACCATTGGTATTCTGAACAAAAGGGTAATGTGCACACATGTAGAAGAATAAGACAGTCCAATATAGTACCCATAACTTTATACTATCACATGACAAGCCTATATACCATATGTGATATTTTGTAATTGTAGGAAAAGCAAGAAAACCATGTGTAATAACCCCCATATAGGTTACAATTGCAGTGATAAAAAGTATTGGGTGTATGGGCCTATGATACTTAGTCAAATATATGTACCCAGAGCTATATACTATGTCAGGTAAGGTATATAATATACATGTGGGTTTTAGAAATGTATATTTCATACCAAGTGTAAGACATAATGCCTTAGTGTAGGCAATCAATACTATTACCTTGTAGACATTTACATCGATCTGGTTACTCAACTAAGTTATGTTGTTATTAATTTCATTAGGCACCCTGTGATATTAGATAGTTATAATAAATGTCTACATTAACTGGTAATAGTATTGATTGCCTATTTAACATACCACCCATGTTTTAGTGATATGGGTACACTATCATAACCCATATGACACATGATAATTACCCAACATATCAAGTGGGCCATATGATAAGCCGTATAGTAATTCAGGTACTATACCATTACATAGATATCATATTGATTTAGACTATGTTATGATTAAGATATACCATGTGGACCATTAGGTACTTACAGTATTAAGATCAAAAAGTTATGAAGTGAAGTTACCTTTAGATGCTTGTATCCAAAATATCCATGGGTAACACATCGTTAACTTATAACAATATGACATCCATGAACTGTACCATGTTAAAATAGTACATGCATACACATTATACCCAACAATATAGGTACAACCTTTGTAGGTACAACCTGTTGTTGGGTATACCTTAGCAAATGTATACACATGCCCATAAGTGAGTGGGACAAGGTACAAAATGAGTAGGTATTACCTAGGATGGCAATATAAATAACCTAAATCCCAATGTACATACTTACACAATGGGTATGTTATATATATCATAAAGTGTACATGCAGTTGATCAAGGCATGACGAGCCATTATAATAAACAATATATCTCCTATTTGTATTAATACTAGTAATGGCCCATTTATACATAGTACCCTAAAATGCATAATTATCAAGTGTATATATACATTATACATCAATAATATATAAAATTACATTCTATATAATATGTCCCAAAGTATACTTACAGTACATGAGAGATTTGGTATAGGGAGATGGCTTACTCGTGCCACTGAAGTGGTCATAACACACATAATGTATAGAATAGTAGTACTTTTAGGCATAGTATAATGACAACAAAGTAACTATGAATGTTCCCAATAGTACTTATAGGTTAGGATATCCCATAATAGACTATGCACAAAACAAGTCATGGCCAATCACTCATGAAGCATTTCCTAAAACTTAATGTATTATATCCATCTTCCATATTATATCACATCTTTCATATTATACCCATACATGTATTATATCTCATCTTTCATATAATACCCATCCATGTACATCTATAAGGGGTATTGTATATATTGATGGCTACTAATAAGTTATTAGTAGATGTGACATATAATATATTACCCATAGGACATGTATGGGCATATACTACTATAACCCATGATTTGTACATATTTATGTGTGTCTATATATCATAACTGATCTCAAGCATATAATGGACAGTATACATCAAACTAATGTCCATACTTTTTGTGTTAGTTACATATACCAGACATATTATTAGCAAGATAGTAAAGTTTATTGCTAATACCACAATGTAGGATTGGTAATTAGGTAGATTAGCATATGGACTGTGCATGAATATCATAAAGTAAACATTTGGATATACTATGGAATTTATGGTAAAAATGTAGACAATGGGTTCCTGTGTCACCCGGGATATACAACCAAAGGTCTTGGGGTATTACCAACCTGTGACAAAACACATTTACCAATCAAATTGGTATTATGAAAATCCTTTTAAGATCTTCCAGCCAGAAGTACCACATCAGTATAATGTACATACTTCTGTTTCATTAAAGGCCTTTGTATCATAGTGTAAATGTCATACCCCCTATGACATAACATGTTGATAGTTTGAAGATGTACTAAAGAATACATACC
>JANQBM010666340.1:0-15406 GCA_025594535.1 Erythroxylum domingense | reverse complement strand
AAATAAATGTTACGAGAAAGATTTAATATAAGTAATAGCTTCAATAAAATATACGAATAGAACGTGTGAGTAGAAATAAAACCAAATATCAATATGATAGACATGGATTGATGCACGCTTGTGCAACAAATTGTATCATCTAAAAGTTTTGATTAATATTATTAAATAGTCTCGTGTGGTTAACCTTATAATAAATTGTATCCATTAAAGTTTTTGATAAGCATGGATAGATACATGATTGTATGACCAAGCACGTTGTTATTAAAATTTTTATAAGAAATTATGAAGTATACACTATGGTACACAACTATGCATAAAACTACATTCATTAGAGGTTTTGCTTAAGATGGTTTACTATATAAACTATGCAGTCTATAATGTTTTTATTTAAAAAATTGAATTAGAAATGTGAAATACGTAGATTTGTGCATGAAAATTTATTTATTAAAGCTTTTATATAACACAGTTAACTAAGTAGCATGTAGTTAATCATGTTCTTATTTAAATTCTAGTAAGCACTCATACATGGGCCATGTTATGATGCCATACATAGAACATGTTATGATAGTGCATGAGCCTTTTATAATGCATAAGGCCTTGTTACTTGGAAAGGAGAAGTGAGTTCATGATAACTACCTTTAAACCATGTTTATAAATGGCATAATAAAACTAAAAATTTACCTATGGGTATTGGCTTTATTAAACCCCACCCAAACATGTGATATATATTTTCAGCTCTATTTCATTTTTAACTCTGCTATAGTCGGTATTGAAGTGATAATCCCAGTTCTTCTCTTATGAAACACAATTACTAATTGCTTATTTCACCTACTTTAAAATACAAGTAAGGAAAAAAATCATTAAGTGCCTCTAAAGCTCTTTTAACTATCACTGATATGTGTTTAATTATTAATACATTTAATTATTTACTCTTAGCAATTAATGACATAAAAATGCTTAAGATACTCTCTATAATTTATATATGATTTTAGGTACAATTTGGAAACAAAGAAATTAAAGTGGATCGAAAACACAACAATTGGACCATTTTTTGACGATTAATATTCACTTGTCTTCATGGAGTAAGAAGAAGAAAATTAGAGCAAGAAGAAAATAAATTCATTCCAGAAAAAAGATAACCAAGAAGCTACTGGGAGGTGAAAAAATGTCAGCTCATATTGTAAGCATAAGGAGTAAAATGACAGAGCAACATGAAGGAGTAAGATGCATGCAACAGTTGGAAGCGTGAACTAAAACGACAGCGCATAACCAACCTAGGAAGGAGCAAACGATGACACACAGCCACATTGAACAAAACAAAACACATACGTAGTGAGAAGCAGCTAGAGGGGGTGACAGTAGCTAGACCAAAAACCATCATCTTTATTTGTCACATCAGCTATAGTAGGTGAGAGTGGAATAGAGAGCTACAAGGAGAGTGTTACGGTAGTGAGGAGAATAGAACAGGAGGCCAACAGAAGTAAAGAAGAGGGAGGTACGGCGGTGAAGAACAAAGGGGTTTCTGCTAGGGTTTATTACAGGGGCTGAATCATTTTTCTTGGGATAGACCCATGGATAGCTAGCTTTCTCGACACCAGTTTGGAGGTGATATCGACACCGATTACTTGAGTTAAGTATATTTTACTATTTTTTATTTCTTTGTCTCATTAGAAATTGATTGTGTTATCCTATGTTAATTGATTTGGATTTTGTGTATGGATAATCGGATTTTTGTTATTATTCAGTTATTTGTGTATAAACTCATTGGGTATTGTGAAAGAATTTTGATATAATTCGTAATTGATATGTTGAAATTCATATGCAGCGACTAATGATTCGTAATCATTAAGGATAACATGACCTAGGTTAAATGACGCATTGTATATGGTTATTGCTATGATTAATTGGTTTTCCTAATTCGTAATGCTACTGCCTAATTAAATCTAGAGATCGTATCCTAGGTTATTCGGTGGTTAGGTTTAATTAATGATTGTATCTTGATTAAACAAAACCTAAGGGAAAAATTGGGTTAATTATTAACCTACGATTAATAGTTGCTAGGAGAAAATAGAAAACAACAAATCCATGAAATATGCTTAATTAGGGTGTAGGCCAAGATTGAATCAAAGAACTGGGTCCCTACCGAATTCCGAACTTTTATCATTTTTCACATGTTTTCTTTAATTTGTTTTCATTAGGTTAGTTTTATTTTATTTTCTTATTCCAAACTTTTTTTTTCCTAAACACCAATTAATTTCAACAACTTTTCACACACTCTTTGTGGGATTGACCTAGACTCACCATTGCTATAATAGTAATCTAGTTATTTTATTTTGACTAGCTTTACGGCGCGTTGTCAATCACTCTAATTTTATGTCCATCATTTGTGTACAATCTACTTCTTAGATCATTCCTATTATTCTTCTCTTGAACCTTGTCCCCTAGTTTTATAGAAAAATTCATATCTTTAGTATCTTATTGTAAAGAGCAAAATGAAAATAGGCAAATATTGAGATAATAAAAAGGGACTTTTAGATGTGTGAATTCTTGATTAAAATTATGATTATGATAAGGAATATATATCCACTAAAGTATCTTCCTCCATTACTTAATATTTTTGTTTATTTATGACGTCTACTCAATATTTTTGTTTGTTTGTGATGTCTAACTTAAAGATTAAGATTATCAAATATAAATATATTTTTATAGAAGTGAGAAAATGTTAAGAATTTAAAGAAAGGAACTTTGGTTTTATGAATTACTGATCAAAACTATGATTATGATAAGGAATATAAATCTATCAAATTTCCTTTCTCTATATTTCTATATTCATGTTTGTCCATGATGTCCCCTCTAAAATAGAGAAATATTTAGATAACATAGAAGGAACTTTGGTGGTGTGAATTTCTAATCAAAACTATGATGCAAGAAATGGAATATATACCCACCAAAGTTCTTTTTGTTGTTATTCAATATTTTTGTGTGTCTATGGTGTCTTCTTTGAAGATTAAGATATACTAATATATTTTTACTACTACTCTTATAGAAATATTTTTAGTTACATAAGACATAATTACTCAAGAATGCCTAAATGTTAACTTTTTTTCTCTATTATTATATATGTGGTTTTAAACATAATGAACTGGTGATTATCAGACCTACTAGTGAAAACGATTAGTTAAGGAGCATAATGTTCTAGAATATTTAACATGTACATATACTTGATGGTCAAGGTGTGACATTATAAAAAGAAACCCTTATATGAGTTATTATTAAAGGTTCAACTATATTTGATGTTTAATACGGGTATTTTTGAATATGAACCCATAATTTCCTAATTGTTTTGGTCCATTTGTTTAAATTTATAAGCAATATAGTAGACATCTAGAACTATCCCTAAATTATATAATGTTATACAAATTTTGATCTAATAATAAATGATGGTACATCTCTTTTATTAAATTGAATTATATAGGAATTTCAATGCAATCATAAAACAATAAATTATTTAAAAATTAGTTAAAATTTCTAAATTGAAAAGTAAGACATACATTTTTAAATAGGGATACATTAACTATATCATATAAACCACACCTTTACTCCATTCATTTAATATCAAAACTATGAATAAAAGTTGTCACCCCTTCTTGTAAATAAGTAAAAACTTAAACGAAAGATGGAATTCGATCTTTGCATACAATGGTAGATATAGGTCCATATTTTCATGTTACTTTTAAGTTTTTAGAGAAATAGGTACAAAGATTAACCATTTTTATGAATGGTTTTGTTTTATCTTTTTTAAGTAGGTGTCAGGTTTATTTATGAATGGCAATGTTACACCTTCCCTCTATGCTACCATTACACCTTCCCCTATTGGGTGTTATAATGACATGGCATTTATATTTTCCCTTCAATGTCATTCCCATATATCTCAATATTAATTGGCTATAATGAAGGAGAAAATAAAGATAATTAGATATAAGGAATACAAAGAAAAAGGAAAGGAAGGCAACTAAAGAATTCTGCAAGATGTCCTTTTATAAGTGGATAAGGAGAACCAAAATACTTTTGGATAAGGAGAACTAAGAATATAAAAGTATCAGTGATCTATATGGTTATGTTCATTGTTTGTGCATAAACTGTGCAACACAAACTACTCATTTTATGCTCAAAAATTGTAAGTGAAAGGGTCGTGACTTGTAGTTAAAATGCGGGTATCGATCCTACAGGGATTGATGCTTAGACACCACTTAATTCAGACATTCCCTATTCTGTCTACCTCCTATTTTATTAATCGAATTATGTCTCACCTAATGATTTCTGAATGTATTAATTACCCTCTCTTAAGGTATAATTAATTGTCTTTAATCAAATTAAAGGGAATCAATTGGATGATTTCTTAACCTACCCAATGACTCTATCGATTCAGTTAGTTATTAAACTATCCTATACGTGATCAATTGAATTCATTGAGATCTCTTTTCTAATTAATCAATTGACGTGATGAATGTACATCTATAGGTTGCCAACTCTCGTTGTACAATCCTACACAAATAAACTTACTCACTCTCTCAATTTGTTGCAAGATAACAAATAAAATCAACAATCATCAAAGACACTTTCATTCAATTTAATAAAATAGGAGTTTTAACAAAATAGTTCAAAAGCAATCCCCAAAACTAAATCAGCCAATCATGGTCTCCATAACATCATCAAAATTAAAATAAACCATTTTGTAAAGAATAGAAGAAGTAAAATTGACAGAAAATTGAATAAAAGAACTCCTTCTCTACTTTGCCAAAATCTGGAAATTTTGGTGTTGATGAGTTATTTTCCCCAATCTTGATGATAATCCTTCACTTCAATCCTTCCTCAAGGTTATAAACTTGCGTTTTTCACTCAAGGATAGTGTTTCTACATAAGGTTTTTCATCTTCCTTTGATGATGGAGGCTTAATTATCCTTTAATAGTCAAAAAATCCTAAGTTTAATGAAGCCCAACATTATGACTCGGATTATAATTCCTATGATTGTGGGAATTGACAATAAAGAGTCTCCTATTTTCTTCTCATCTTTTGTCTCTAGCTCAATCTCCAAGTTGCTCCATCTTCCTTCCTACATAAAAATAGTCAATTCTTATCCTAAATTAACATCAAACATAAAAAAACAACAATGGAAATCAAACTAAATGAAAACATGCAAATGAATCCTAAACTACAACAATGATCAACAGTTATGTAATAAACACATGCCAATTACCTATAAAAACATAAACTAATGCACAACTATCAACATCTCCACACTTGAATCATTGCTTATCCTCAAGTAAAATAAATACAGCTAATCAATTCTATCACTTCATTTTCATAGATATCAAAGCATACAATTCCTCACATTTAAGCCAAGTCAAATATCAAGTTAAACACATATCATGACTACGTTTTTTATTGGTGTACATAAACAAACTCAACAATTGATACCATCACTCAAAGATAAGTAAAGATGCAAAATGAATCTTCCTCATGGTTTGTACTCATTTCTCTCAAGTGTTTGATGATTGGTGTTTCGCTCAAATTTCCTATAGGAAACTACTCTACCATAGGCTTGCTAATACACCAATTCTCCTCTACAATGATTGCATGCATAAATAGATCAAAAGGACTTGTTTAGGGTTGTAATATGGTAAGGGTTAAGGTGGGTAAAGAGAGAAAAAGGTTAATACAAGCATTTATAAAGTAAAAAGTGGATATATACAAATGTAATTAATATTCTGCACTTATTAATACTACTCAATTGTTCTTCCTTTTTCTTTTCTTTTCTTTTTCATCATACATGGAAGAACTATGAGTATAATAGCAAATAAATGCAATGTAATCCACAAGAAGAAATATACTCAACTCATCTTAGTAAAATTTTCACAACGATCCCAACTAATGTATTATTTAATAATCTACTAAGCTTGTGAATGGATAGGTTAATGAGGTTCTGGGTTTTAAAATTTTGGGTGTTTTAAGGGATAATACAAAGGGTAGGTCATTTAAACCAAAGGTTAACACAAAAAGGGCCTTAATCATCTCTATTAAGTATGCATCCAGTAGACTCAAACTGATTTAAAGTAAGTTCTGAAGGTAATAACCTAAGGGAGTATCACTCAACAAAGAAATAAAATGACTATAGATGGAGTCATATAGCTCAATCCTCACTTTGGCTCAAATGAAAACTCATTATGCATCTCTACAGTACCTCATTGCTCAAATGTCAATTTGTGACTAGGCTTATGTAACTAACTACTTTTCATCACTCTATATGGTTTACTTTCTACTCAAGTAGCCTAATCTGAGTACAAGCATGCATTCAATCTAATTCTAACTAGCATGACAAAATCTCATGGCAATATCCATCAGAATGATTGAAGTGTAGTTCCATTCCTGACACAAAGCACATGATATGCCTAAACATGTATTTTATTTAACAAAATTCAAACAATGCAATTGAGAAAATCAATGTCACCTCCCCATTTTTAAAGATCACATTATCCTTAATGTGACAAGTTAATGACTAAATAAAGGAAAATGAAATCAAACTATACAAAAGAAAATGACATGAAACCAACAAAAAATGAAATGACACCAAACAAAAGAAATAACAAAATTTAAAAGTAAAAGGTAAGAAAAGCTTATAGAGATGATAGTGGAGACGATGTTAGCGAAGGAGCTTCAAAATTATTCCTCCAACATAAATTGAGGAACATCTTCTTAAAACTGCGTTGCTCCTTATGGACTTACCGCATTTGGGTGCCGAGCTCGTTGATTTGGGATGTCATTTGTTATTGATTGGCAGCCATCTGGTTTAGGATTTATTGCAATTAGTCGACCTCTGCTAGTGCACTCAGTTCCTCCTCTACTATTTCCTCCTCTGGCTCTAAGACTGCTCAGGATATGGAGGGTCGGGAAGTGGCTGTACTGATGCCCCTCTTGTTCCTCACTGCAGTACGCATATGAGGATTTTGGAGTTCCATAGAATGAAACTCCAAAATCTTAGAGCGTCTCAAATATGATATGTCAAACATATCATATGGTGTTGTGCGTAAACTCTCTATGTTAACATTATGAAATACACCCAAAGCAGAAGCAATATTTGACATCCCAAAACACGAGCTCTTTTTATTAATAACACTCACTATTGATCAAAAAATTCTATAAGGTGTATTGATTTTAATTTTTTGATCTATACACCATAAAAAGAAAAGTTCTTTGGTCGAGCATTTATTGCTTTTAGTTTTGTTAAACACATAAATTTTTGTTAAAGTAAATGCTCGACACTCCAGATTAAAGAATTTGGTGCATTGCGTGAGTCAAAATGTTGTTCACCATGAGAGTTTTCCAATAAGAATCGACATCAAAATCAGCGTGATCATTTAGAATATTTGTATTCGAAAAATAGAAAATTTTGTGCATGACAAGTTAATCAATTTTTGAAATATTTCTAGCTAACCTAAATTAGAAAACATCCATTTTAGGGTTATACCAGACTATCGTGAAAAACTGTAAAGTTATAGTAGAGTAAATAGGTACTTCATATTGAACAAACTTATTCCAACTTATTTTTGCAGCTAGTTGCGTAAGTTTTCGTCTCACTCCTATGCTTCTAACAATTCAAAATCAAAATAGCAAGGAGTGACTATTTCTTTAGCCTTAAGGTCTCAGAAACGCATACCTTCTTCCTCTGAATAAATCAAGAATAGGGCCCGATAAGCTGCCACTAAATTGAACTTACCTTCATTAGAGACTTGCAAGTGGAGTTCATCATTTAGTTTCCGAGCCATCATCTTCCTTGGTGCCATTGTAAAAAGAAAATATGCAAAAATAAGAGAAAGATAAGTGAATTCGATTTTTAAGAGAGAGAGCAAAATCTTACCCAAATCCTTGTATTTTTGAATGATTAATGTATGAAAAGAAGAAAGGATTGTAAGATTGATGAAAAGACATGAAGAAAATACCAAGAATCTAGAGGAAAATTAAAGAGTTTTAGAGAGTGAGAGGAGTATTTTCGTGAGTTAGAGAGAGAAGGAGTGAAAGAAGAAAAGAGGGAGGGAAACTTAAAATTTCCTCTAGATGGAATTCCTACGAATTCCCATAATTCCCACAATCGTGGGAAATCTCTCCAGAAAGTTTTCCTCCCTCTCAATCATGGGAATTACTCTACTTCCCATGATTGTGGGATTAGGTGATTCTCACAATTTTAAACCTTTTTCCAAGCTTAGTATTAGTTCTTTATGATCTCACAACCTACAAACACATCAAATTAATATTATTAACAAGAATTTTGAAAAGAAAACAAGTTAAAATTAAAAAAAAAACTAAATTAAACATCAATCAAACTCAATTCAAACATGCTCATTAATAAAGAACCACACCACTAAATAAACAAAAACAATTAAAAATGAAGTATAATTCCATAGGTTGCCTCTCATGCAGTACTTCTTTTAACATCGGTGGCTTGATGCTCTTTCTTGGAAACTCAGCTAGGATCAATTATAAGCAGCTTGCTTCCAGCTCTTTTATTCAACATTGGTTTTGTAGCCTATAAGTAAGCTACAAATTGCAAAATAATCAAACGGACAATATGGATAAAATTATGAAAACCAATTAAGCTCAATAATGTCTTTTTTCCAAGTGAACTATCAACATAATAGGGAATAACAAAACTCCTAGTTTGTGCTGTACAAAGGTGAGTTGCTCTCTTTCTCCCGTAATCACCTTCGTCTTTTCTGCTTCTTCTGCTTCCTGAACTGAGACTTTCATAAATTCTTTAAACTTTATGTCTATTGTCATCTGTTCTTCGTCCTTTTATTCTTTAGAAGATTCGAACACATCAATTATCCTAAATGAGTTACTATCCTTCGGATTCTTAAAGAAATCATTCATGTTGAATGTCTTTTGATCATTATCAATCCAAAAGATAGAGTTCTTTCCATGAATATTTATCCAAGATTTTTCGTTTTTCACATATGATATATCAAGAACTATTGAATAATAGGGAGGGTTGTCATCCTTTTCTTCATCCTCTTTCTCGATTTCTTGGTCTTCTGTAAAGCAAGGTTCAACATGGTCTTCCACTGGTTCTTCTTGTTCTTCCCCATTTCTAAATGCAATAGCCTCATTTTGCTCTCATTGATATAATTCCATATTGCTCAGGGAGTCTTCCATACTTCTCTTACAAAATTCATAAGAGAACTATCTTACTTGAATCTCCAGGTTATAAATAGAAGCAGCATAATTTTCAAAAACTTGATTTTGACTTTCCTCCTATATGAAAAACATCCTCTTTTGGTTCTCTTCCATTTCTGTTAGCTTATCCATGATTTTGTTGAATTTGGATCCCATTAATTGAAAACATCTTGCTAAAATTCAAATATTTCTTGAAGACCCATGTAAGTACTTGCATTGTTGGACTAATAGAAATCTAGGTGGTTCTGCCACTCTGGAGTGTACGTGTTCCAATAAGGATCAGTACTTCCCCAACCATACTACGCCTCATTGTAATTTGTAAAAGTTCCTTGCTCCCTATAATAACTATCTTCCATCATCATTCTTTACATTTCTTATTGGCATCTAGCTAGCTCTTTAGATGTCTCACTCTCACTCTAACATGTCTTGATGTGTCTTTGCTTTACGCCTCAAGCTTCTTTTCTAATTTTTGTCAATCTTTGCGTGCTCTTTGTATTCATACATTTGCAATTACACAAGGAAAAATATCAAAATTCTTATATGAAAGTAATTTAAATTAAACAAGATGCTAAATAATCAATCCCGGGCAAAGACGCAAAAAACTTGTTTGTGCGAAAACTATGCAACACAAACTACTCGTTTTATGCTACAAATCGTAAGTGAATGAGTTGTGACTTGTAGTTAAAAAGCAGATATCGATCCCACAGGGATTGATGCCCAGACATCATTTAATTCAAAAAAAATTTTGTTTAAGAAACGAAATTGTTTAATGCAAATAATCTAGAAATTTAAATTTAAATTTAAATACTAATAACAAACACTGAACAATACCAATATGCAAAAAAATAGAACTCAACAATCTAAAGACTAGAGATTACTTTTTTCCTATTTTGTCTACCTCCTATTTTAATAATTGAATTCTGTCTCACCTAAGATTTCTGAATGTATTAATTACCCTCTCTCAAGGTACAATTAATTGTCTTTAATCAAATTAAAGGGAACTAATTGGATGATCTCTCAACCTACCCAATGACTCTACTAATTTAATTAGTTATTAAACTATCCTATTGGTGATCAATTGAATTCGCTGAGATCTCTCTTTTAACTAATGAATTGACATGATAATTGTACATCTGTAGGTTGCAAAATCTCATTGTACAATCCTACACAAATAATCTTCCTCACTCTCTCGATTTTTTGCAAGACAACAAATAAAATCTACAATCATGAAATACTCTTTCATTCAATTTAATAAAATAACAATTTTAACAAAATAGTTCAAAAGCAATCCCTAAAGCTAAATTAGCCAATCATGGTCTCCATAACATCATCAACATTCAAATAAACCATTTTACAAAGAATAGAAGAAGTAAAAATGACAGAAAATTGAATAAAAGAACTCCTCTTCTTTGCCAAAATTTGGAAATTTTGGTGTTGATGAGCTATTTTCCCCAATCTTGATGATAATCTTTGACTTCAATCTTTCCTCAAGGTTAGAAACTTGAGTTCTTCACTCAAGGATGGTGTTTCTACAGAAGAATTTTCATCCTCCCTTGTTGATGGAGGCTTAATTATCCTTTAATAGTCCACAAATCCTAAGTTTAATGAAGCCCCATATTATGACCCAGATTATGATTCCCATAATCGTGGGAATCATAGAGAGTCTCTTATTTTTACTCCTCTTTGATCTCTAACTCAATCTCCAAGTTGCTCCATCTTCCTTCCTACATAAAAATAGTCAATTCTTACCCTAAATTAACATCAAATATAAAAGAACAATAATGGAAATCAAACTAAATGAAAACTTGAAAAATGAATCCTAAACTACAACAATAAATAACAATTACCTATGTAATAAACACATGCCGATTACCTATAAAAATATAGACTAATGCACAACTATCATGCACCTTGAATTTCAATTAACTGTTTGGCTTTGAATTTTTTTTATTTGCAAAATCTGATATATAAAAAAGATGAAAACTTTTATTGTATCTCTTTAATTGATTTAAGGAAATAACCTCTGAAAAAAAGGGTAGGAGTAAAACAACTGTCCCAACAACATCACATAAATAGCCTAGTCAGATAACTAGAAGATTGTTTTATAAAACCTGGACAATAATTGAGGGCTCATATGCAACCTTTTTAAAGATGATATGTTATTTCTTATGATTAAGATGTAGAAGCTACCTTTATAATGAATACATTTCAAAGGACATTACTGCCTATAAATGTAGAAATATTGATAATAATATGGAATGTTCATAAAAAAAAGAATTTTTAAGCATGTTAGATTTTTTCTTAGTATAACACAAAATGATGGATGTGTTTAGGAGTATGTTTCGATATAGGTTACCATCGCACGCTATTAGTATAATAGTAACCTATAATTCTATAAACTTTTAAAATTATCATTAATTTATAGAGAAGAACAAAAAGGATGAAGAAAAGAATAAAGACCTCCTTATGTTCATCCTTTGCCTTACCCACAGAAAATATAATTCCTATAAAGACCTCAAAAGAATGAATTTGATATACAATTTGCAAAGTTCATGGAAAACCTGAAGAAATTGTAAACTCAGTTGCCCTTTGTGGAAGCTTTAAAAAGCATACCTATATATGCCAAGGAAATATTATTAAGTAAGGACTTCGGATGACAATCAAATAGTCGCCATGATGGAAAGCCACAGCTCCTTAATTACTATCCACATGCCCTCACAGTTGACAAATATGGGGAGTATGGTCACCATACCCTGTGTAGTTGGTATCTTAGAGTTTTCTAAATGTTTATGTGTCTTAGGTATGAATATTAATCTTATGTCTTTATCAATTTTCCAGAAATTGGGGCTAAGAGATGTGAAGCCAACTTTTATGCTTATTTAATAGGCAGATCATTCAATAAAGAAATTGTTTGGTGCGGTAGGATGTGCCTATAATACTGTACAAGTTTATCATTCTTGTGGATTTTATCATGCTAGACTTTGAAGATGATCAAAACTGTCCGCTAATTCTTGGTATACTTTTTTTGAACGTTAGGCAAGCTTTGGTAGATGTCCATGAAGACAACCTCATCCTCAGGATTGGTGATGAATAAGTGAAATTCAATATGAATAAGGTATTGAAGAATCTAAAGGAGGGAAATTTGTTCATTAGAATTGATGAAGACAAATCTTTAAAGGAGGAAGAAGACAAATGACAACGATGATTGAGTTTGAAGCATTTAAGGAAGTCTCTGTTTATGAAGCTAACAAAGAAGAGGAAGAAGAATAGATGACAATGAATATAAAGGTTAAAGAATATAGTGAAGTCTCTATTCACGAAGTGGAAGAAAAAGAAGAGACAAGGGTGAATGAGGAAGAAAGAGAGCAATTCACCTTCCTAGAGCAAAATTTGTTAGAAGCAGCCAACGATTTAGGAAGTTTCGTTCTTCCCTATTTTATTGACAATTTATTATAAAAATGCATTACTGAACTTCCTTGCTTTTCTTAACATTATCAATTATGCATTTTTTGTTTATATTGCAACATGTAGCTTACTTAGAGGCTACCAAATTGAAATTGGGCAAAACAGGTGAAAGCAAGCCACTTATAATAGACCCTAGTTAAGTATAAACATGAAGTTACAATCAAGCTAATGACATTAACTAAGTGCTACTTCCAAGAATTAGGATACGTTTTATTTTTTATTTTATTTTATTTTATTGATATTTTTATTTTATAAGGAGTGAATTGTTAGAATATCATGATCGCAATCTAAGTTCCAGCTCCAACACCATCATCGCCGAAACATCATAAGTTTTCTTCCTCTAACATTGTATTTATTGCTCTTTATTTATTTTTATTTGCATTGTATGCTTTCCACATTGAGAACAATGTGTCGTTTAAGTGTGGGGATGTATATGCAATTGCATATAATATGTGTGTGAATTTTGCATTTGTATATAGTAATTGTGCAGGAATTTTACAGTTGTATAGTTTTTTATATTAGGTTGACATAGTGTAAACATTTTGTTGCATATGTGTGCATTATATGAATGTGTCAATGTCATGAATTGAATGGAATTAGTTTAGCTTTGAACATGGTCATTTAAATTGTAAAGGCATAGTGACTTGGGAACTTTGTGTTTTAAGTATCTTTGGGATGAATATGTATGTTAATTGGAATATGACACTTATTTTTTTCACTTTATAAGTTTTATTCGTAAACATTTATAATTATAGTCAATTGAATTGGCTAGCATTATTAATACACTTTAATGAGAGTGATTGACTAAAAAGAAATGAGTTAGGCTAAAGTTAAAACAAAAAACAAAAGAAAAACAAAAAAGTGTCTTAAATAAATAAATATTTGACACGACCCGCCTTCTGGACCGTGTTGGCATTAGGGAATGGGTAGGCTTAAAGACACCAAAACCCGTAGTAAGCCTACCTTTTCTATGTTCTACTGAAATTTTGGCATGGCCCATTCGTTAACATCATTCTCAATAACATAGCATATCCATACATGTATCATGTACATATGATTATGACAAACCATGGAGTAGCTATAAGTATCTGCAAATTACATCATGTCAAAAAATTTTACTTGACTGTTTATCCAAGCGAGTCTTAAAAGACTTGGATTTCTCTCTCGTACGATCTGCTAATCCCCTGAATTGATAATAGTGAGAGGTGAGTCTACAACACGACTTAGTGAGATACAAATATGCTACCATGCTTGTGAGGCTAGGAAACATAAGGCTAGCTTCACAAGGATGGTATGTGGCAGTTCAAACAACAATACATGGTATTAATAAATAAACAGGTAAGAATCTCAAATGCTGTAATCACATAAGTATCAATAATAAATCTCAATATGAATTGTTCTTTTATAAAAAGAATCTGGTTTCTGAATTCTTTTATGAGTTCTAGGTTATTTCTTTGATAGAATTCCACAGGATTTCAATTTCTGAGTTCTAATTCTCATTTCTGAGTTCTGATTTTCTGAATTTCTTAGGAAGAGACAGAGGCATGTTAGTACTGTGTATCTCCCTTTTTCTTATTCTAGACAAGGTTGGCCTAACCCTGCCCTTGGAGGCCTGCCCTCTCCAGGTAGGACCTGGATCTAGC
This sequence comes from Erythroxylum domingense, assembly GCA_025594535.1. Lineage (NCBI taxonomy): Eukaryota > Viridiplantae > Streptophyta > Magnoliopsida > Malpighiales > Erythroxylaceae > Erythroxylum > Erythroxylum domingense. The sequence goes on along the minus strand of JANQBM010666340.1, from coordinate 1,069 downwards.
CCATCACCGGCGGGTTACCTATGTGCACATGGTCTGATAATATACTCCATCAACTGGGTATCTTATGAACTTACCAATCATGGCTAACAAAAAAAACATGATTCATCAAAGAAGTGCAATTAATAGGTTCAATATAACAAGGGGACTATAAGATGCAAAGAATCTAAATAGCATCTAGTCAATTTGGCATTCAACATGCTAGACTCAATCACATGGAGTCATATATCAAAAAAAATCATACAGGTTCGAGAACAATTCAACAAGCCGCAAGATAAAAAAAAAGTTACTACACAAGTATAGTAGCATAATTATACTCACCTTACTACACAAGTATAGTAGCATAATTATACTCACCTCGACTATCTCAGTGGTTCTTATCTCTTTTCTAATATTCTGGAACTTGAGAGGTCCGAGGTACTACTTCTAGTTCTATTCCTCGTCTGCTTTCACAAGCGTAGCATGTATAAAAATTACATATACCCTTATTAGTCATCATTACATAAATCTCATTTCTTAACATACATTATTAAAAATGTATATTTTCTTCTATAATGGTCAAAACGGTTTCAAACCAAATTTTCCCTTGAAAAGGAATCTTGAACTTCATTATGTTTAAATTTAGTTTACAATTCCGAATACTTGATTCTTTATGTCTTGATTAGCTAAATCATACTTGAACGTATTGGGTTTAATTGATTCATCTGCGCAGATCTCATTCGCAAAGGTATAGCTTTTTCTACATAGGTATAATGTTTCTCAAACTTTCCAGACCTCTATTAACACACAAATTCACATATTTCCTTTTATGACCATTTTCTAATTCAGTCATTAAGGCTTCCAAATATCCCATTTATAGTCAGCCTTAATATTCTGCCATCATTTGGACCCTCCTGTCTCAAATCATTATAACTTATTCATTTCTCATCCAGTTGAGGTGATTCAAATCTCCATTTTTAATAGACTCATATAGCTATCACATAGCCAAAGACAGTTAAAAAATGATGAAATTTGTATTTATTGTGATTTTTATAAAGCTGTCCTGTTTCTGTTCTCTTCTGTGTCATTAAGG
>JANQBM010666123.1:0-15411 GCA_025594535.1 Erythroxylum domingense | reverse complement strand
TGGGTTTAGACTTTAATATAGTCTAAGTTTCTGGTTTCATTGTTTCTTGGGTGTAGGTTCTTTATACCAAGGTTCTTATCTTTTTAGATAAAGGATCAAGGTCCATCAAAACCAAATTTGTGTTTAGGTTTCTTGGGATCATATAATCAAATTCTTATGGGTTTTCTAGGGTTCATCTCTATTGGGTTCACATCAAAATGAAAGCCATTTTGGGGTGATTTGCAGTTGGTTTGTTCAAGTTATAAAGTTATAAGAAAAGTATATTACCAAGTACATGGGCTGGAAATTTAGAAATAATAAAGTATATGGGCTAGTATATGGACATGTACTAGCATATACTCTTTATCATACTAGCCTATGTTTTTTATTATTTCTAAATTTCTAGCTTACACTGTTGTGTTTAAAAAGTTTGAGGTGTATTGATTAATTTCATATGTTACAGGCCCGTATTTAAGATGTACATGCCTGTATTTAAGATGTACATGCCCGTGTTGTATGATAATGAGCATATGTTTACATTTTAGGCCCGCATTTATAAATTTGTTCACTCTGCATGTGATTTTGTGTTTCTTTTAAGCATACGGTCTAGTCAACGATCATATAGTTGCTCGTATTCCAACCAGAAATAAATTACCAAACTATAAAAGGAAAAATTAAAGTGAAATTTAAATAGAAGGTTTGGAAGGAACAATATTACACCTAATAGTAGAGAGAATGAACAACAAGCAAAGAAATGTACTTAGAGAGGATTTCCTTCAATATAAAGTGAATTTTATGAAGATTAAAACGATTTCATCATTTTTATTCTCTATTTTTCCTTCATTTATTGTGTTATGTCATTCATCGTAAGGAACTAAATCATTGTAGTACTTAGATAAGATGAAATATAAGATGAATAATGCAGTGATTTCAATTTAGTTTAATTTATTCTTTAATTCTATTTAGATTTAATTATGTGTTCTTTATTTTTCTTACATTAATATTGTCGTTATGTTAATTTATATTTGATTTCATGCATTTGAGGTTGATAAATCCTTTATCCAATTTCATCTTTCATAATAAAAAAAGATTTGCATGCAATCTTAAAGATAGGTTGACATAAATCTTTCAGATTATGGTTAAATCTAATAGAGAAATTTATAAATTTGTTAATCCAATTCTAAGATTTTAGTTTGAAAGATATTTTTTAATAATCAACCTGGGATTAGTTCTTAACAATATTGAGAAGGATATTGGGATAACTAAGGAATTTCTATGATCCAATAATCTTTAAATTAAACCTGATGTTTGAAGTCCTATTTTCAAGAGAATTCCTAAAGGGACTTTTAATTCAGATGCCGCTATCTTTATTGATTTTTTGTTTTAATCTTTTTTCTAGTTAGTTAATTATGCTAATTTATCTTAGTTTATGATTTTAATTTTAACTTTAATTTATTACCATTTCTATAATTTGTTAGACTAGATAATAGAGACATAGTTAGTACTAATAATTGTTGTCCTCATGAGATTGACCTATACTCACTAATGCCGGCAACAGCTATACCTAGTGCTTACTTTAACACAATAGTCAAGTTTTTGACATCATTACAGTGGACTGTAATATTAAGAAAACCATATTTTTATTAATTTAGTCATTTTTCGAAGTAGTTTTATTTTTCTTCTTTTTATATTTATTTATTCATCCTTAGAGCTCTCTTTCTTGATCTTTTATTTATGGCTTATTTGTAGGATTTGCATATTCCTTCTTAAATTTACCAAAAACAGTGGAAGGATGGAAAGGATAATATTCTCTGTTGGAGTATATTATGCCATCACTTATGAAAATATTAGAAGTTTGGAATAAGAAATATGGTAACATCTATTTGGAAGCTCAACTGGTATCTATAATGTGTTGTGAAACTTGTGGTAGTGGCCACTCTAATCATAAATGAAATGCACCAGACTACATATGAGAGCATCCAAATTTTATGGAGAATTGGCCTCAAACATCCTCTATAGTGATATAATTTGAGGTAGAGTAACTAGTCCAATCTTAGATAGAATGATCAAGTTTCATATGGATTTCTATAGCAATAGTAGTAAGAGGAGGATCAATGTCTTAAGGAGCTCCTTATGAAAGTCATTGCTATAATTAAGGTTAACCTCTAAGAGACTAAAGAGATATTCACCTCTTTCTACAATATAAGACTTTTAATTTGACAACTCACTAAGCTTATTTCTAAAGAGTAGCTAGGTGTTTTATTCAAATGTATCAAGTCAAGTTTAAGATAATAAGTGAATATAGAAACGTTAAGGAGTAAAGTGATAGGTGTGGATTGCATTGTATTTATGTAGATAGTTTAGTGTATGTTTAGTGGTTAATTTGATTGTTTAGTGTGTGTTTAGGTTAAGAATTGTGTTAGTACATAAATATTTGTTCTTTAAGTGTTTTTTGGGTGAGAACATATATTTGATCTTAAATTATATATATATATGAGGTGTCGTAATGAGTTTGTTAGTGTTTCAGGGCGTTCGAAGGGGAATCGGAGAAGACCCAGACAATAACCTAAGGCCACGAGGCTCGAGCATAGGGATACGATCATGGGGAATCTGTCATGATCATGATAGAATCTTGAGCACAGGGCCACAATCATCAGAAATTTTTCACGATCGTGACAGAGAGTCAAACAAGTTGGCCACAATCATGGCCAATACGTAGACAGATGCGGGTGACTTCTAGATTTAAGTTTTCGAGGGACATTTCAGACCCTGGAAAGACACAAAGGTTACCTTAATTGGAAACAACTTTAAAGCATTATGATGTAAACCTAGAAAGAGCTTTACAATCAGCCTCCATTTGGAAACCTTAAAAAGAGAGAGAAAGAAGAGAGAGAGAGAGATAAGAAGAAGAGTAAGAAGGAGGAAGAAGAAGTTGATCCTGATGTCGTTGCTCCTCAAATCAAATGGTATCCCAATGCTGTTGCCTTCCTAATTTGTCTAACGTAAGTTCCATTTTCTTTTCATTTCCTTTTTCATGTAAATGTGTAAAGTTGAGATGGATTGTATGGAAATGGATTTCAGGTTGTTGATAATGTTCTAAACCCTTTTTCGGGATTTTACTTTTAGTCAATGTTGATTTAGTTATTTTTTTGTTTATTGGTTTAGGTTTTGTGATTGATTAATATGTTTTCATGTTTCGGTAACAAGCGGAAAGGGTAAGCCAAATAAAACTAATTAGAATAGATTATTGAGAGTTAGGCAATCTAATTGACCACTTAATCAATCTACTCAATAATTTCATAGAGAGAGATCTCATGCGAGACCTGGTTGTTTATTAGAGAGCTTTAGAGCTAATTAGAATTGTGGGTAATTTATGAATTGAGTGACTGCAAGTTTCATAATTCAATTAGGGCTTAGAATTTAGGGTTTATTGGTTATAACTTGAGAGAGAGTAATCAACCTTACAACCATCTAGAACTGACACCATGTAAACAAATAAATGGATAGATTAGCATTAATGATGGGTAAACTCCCCTTTCTCATAAATTCAATAACTCTCTTGATAAACTTTCATTATGACCTGTGTGACTGCTCAGTTTAATTCTGTTTTGTTATCTTGAAATCAAAGTTTTTACACTTTTGTTACATTATTTGTTCATTGTTAGTTTGTTTGATTTAGTATTTTTCAATTTTTATTATTTGAATTTAAGTCTTAAACAAAGCATAACCTGAATTAAGTGGTGCCTAAGAAGAATATCTGTAGGGCAATGTCTACTTTTTACTACAAGTAACAACCCTTATACTTGAGGTGTTTAGTGTAAAACAAGTAGTTTGTTTTTACATTCAACAAGTTTTTTTTTGTTTAGCATCTTGTTTGGTTTGGGTTACTTTGATTTAAGAGTGTTTGATACTCTTCCATACATTTTTGTAGGAGTATGAACACAAGGAGCATGAGAAGTTCTAACGAGCCTAACGAAGAAGTGTTTTCAGACATTACAAGGCACAAAAGAGATCTAAGAAAAGCCAAATTTCAAAACAAAATACAAAGGAATATGGCAAAAAAAGAGCAAAGAGGAGCTGGGAGGATATTTATAGACTTTATGAGGTCAGGTTTTAGTCCTCAAAGAGTTACAAGGCCTTCGGTTCAAACTAATAACTTTGAGATCAAGCCGACACTCCTTAACATACTTCAAAGTAGTGTGCTATTTACGGGTTGTCAAATGAAGATCCCAATGCCCATCTTGCTAACTTCTTAGAGATCTGTGATACCTTCTGGCTTAAAGGGATGTCTGATGATGCTATGAGGTTAAGATTGTTTTCTTTTACCTTGAGGTATTAAGCAAAGGCATGGTATAACTCACTCAGCCTAAGCTGTCTTGGCTAAGTACTTCCCCTTGACTAAGACAACAAAAATCATCAAGGAGATAAAAAACTTTCAACAAAGTGGTAGGGAGTCGTTGTATGAAGCCTAGGATAAGTTTAAGGAATTACAAAGGAGTTGCCCCCACCACAACCTTCTGATGGAGTTCCTTTTGCAAACATTCTACAATGGTGTGAATCAGAGCATATGGGGAACCATAGATGCAGCTGCAAGGGGGTCTTTGATGAGGAAAACTATTAATGCAGCTCATGAACTTTTGGAAGAGTTGGCGAACAACAACTGCATGTGGTCAAATGAAAGGAGTAGAAAAAAGTCTAAGGAGCAAAAGGGGATTATTCCAATTGACTGGGTGATAACCTTGCAAGCATAAATTACTGCCCTTACTAAGCAACTGAGCAACATGCAAGGAGTTTCTTAATCCACAGTCAAGGCCATATACTTACAATGTGAGTTATGTGGGCAAGACAACCATGGCTCAACTGAATGCTTTTTGCTGAGAGCCAATAGTATAGAACAATTGAATTACTTGGGCCAGACGTAAAGATGTAACAATCCATACTCTAATACTTACAATTCTAGGAAGAAGCACCACCCAAATTTTTTATAGAATACTAATAATACAGGTGGTTAAGTGAGAGCATAAGGACCTCCTAGATTTCAGCAAGACCATCTTAGGTCTTTGGAGAGAAAAATGGATAAGTTAATGTACATATTGGGTTTAAAATTCTCAAGCCAAGAGGAAGGTTAAAGAAGATAAGAAGAGAGTTAGAAGAGAATGGAGGCAAAGTTTGACTAGATTGCAAAGAACCCCATTTCATCCATCCATAACTTAGAGGTACAGATAGATCAACTTACTAATCCTTTATCTTCTAGGAATGCAAGAAGCTTACGAAGGAACATGGAGGCTTATCTAAAGGAACAACTCAAGGCGATTACATTTAGGAGTGGTAAGTAATTGGAGGAGCCAAATGTGTAAAAGTATAGCCAACAAAAGGATAAAGGTAAAGGCAAAGAGATAGAAGAAAAGAAGGTACAAGAGAAAGAAGAAGAGAAACCATATATACCACCACTACCTGATAAGTGTGAATTGCATCATGTTTTAGGGCTTAGTTTGATACGTATTTAATTGTTAATTCAATCATTTAGTATGTGTTTAGGTTAGAATTGTGTTAATTTTCCAATTATTTTGTTTTAAGTGTTTTATAGGTTGGTACAAGTCTTTAAGCTTAATTATTTTATTTTTGAGGTACCTTGTTGTGTGTTAGTGTTTCAGGGTCAACATCGAAGAATGGAGAAGTTTCGGAGACACTAAGGTCGAAACAATGGCCCACGATCGTGGCAATCTGTCACGATCATGATAAAAGCCTAAGATATGGCCCACAATCGTGGTTTGTTTGCCATGATCGTGACAGAAAGTTTAGATATGGCCCATAATCATGGCATGTATCAAGCAGACACTAAAAAATGTCAAGTTTTGAGGGATTTTTCAAACCTTTTGAACCCCTAAAAAACCCTAAGGTTGCTTATAACACAAAAGGTATTTAAAGAATAAGACAAAGAAGAGGGAGGAGCTTTTGCATCAGCCACTTTCAAAGAAACCCTTAGAGAGAATTGTTGAGAGCTAGAGAAACAAAAGGAAGAGAGAAGTGAAGAATAAGCCGACTCGACATACTTCCCATATTAGAAACTATCCTTGGTCCTCTACTCCTTTCGACCAAGTCCTTTTCTTTGGCACAGTATGAGGATGAGGCTCACTTCTGACTTATAACCCTATATTCAAAGGACTGAGCTGCCGAAAATGACCTTGTAGGAATCTACTCGAACTTATAGGAAGGTAGGACGGCAGCAATAGAGGGGGATTCCAGTACGTTGGGCATACTTTGAATTCAAGTACGTTATCTTGCGCTTAGGAAAGGTCCTCTTGATGCGCTGCTAAAGCAATTCACACACATGGGGAATTGAAAATGATAATAAGCCAGCTGAGGTAAGAGTTTCCCTACAAGGTAAGTTCCCTAATGTCGCTACCTCGTATTGTCCTTTCAAATTCGTATTTCTTGTTATTTTTAATTTTATTATTTTATAGGATTGGAATAATAGTTGATGATAGGATTTTGGATGTTAATGTTGTTTTTAAACTCACCTTCAGGGTTTCATCTTTGATTTAATGAAATTTGATTGTTTGTGTTTTACTGGAATATTGTGATTTAATATCTGTAATTACATAATTTAATGATAAATTGAGGGGGTGAAATGATTGAAGATTTATTAAATTGGGCTAACGGGAGTTCGGTGATTTAATAGAAAATAATTAAATTAAATCGGTAAATTATGTGAAAAGAGATCTTACAATAGTTTTCGATAGTTTATTAGACAACTTCAGATCTAATTAGGATTTTGGATAGGTTGTTAATTGAGAAATTGGAACTTCCATAATCTGATTAGGGTTTATAATTACCATTAATGGTTATACCTTGAGAGAGAGTAATCATCCTTAGGAATGTCTAGAACCAATAATCCAGAATTTCATAATCAATTAGGTTAGCGTTAAAGATTTGTAAAATTCCATTTCTCTCAATTAGTAGTTCCTTAGGTCGATTCTTGAGTGCACGCTGCAATTGCTAATTTGTTAATGTTTTCACGATTGATTATTAAATTGATGTGCTTGAATGAATTGGATTCTTGTTTTAGTTTCGTTACATTTGAATTTCTGTGATTTGTTTTAGCCTTAGATTTTAGGATTAGATTATCCCTCCTCTTGGGATCGACATCTTAGGTACTACGTGAAAGACCCATGCCTTTGTGGATTATCGAGGTTAATTAATTAAAACTTACACACATCAAAGAACTACGATCACCACCCTACAAGCCTAAGATTCCATATCTGAAGTAGACATTCAATTCTCCAAATTCTGAGAGAAGTTGAAGAAGCTTTAGGTTAATTTGTCTTTGGTGGAGGCATTGGAGTGTAAGATTATGTAAACACTTATTCGAAAGCTGAAAAAAAAAAGGTCTTTTTTTCTTCTTCTTGATTTGTTCTGCAAAGATTGAACCACTTTAAATTTTTTTCATTTTTATCGTTTTATATTTTTATATTTATAATTTTATTTAAGTATTTTTCCTTAAGGATTATAATATATATATATATATATATATATATATATATATATATGTATGTATGTATATAATATTCCATATAATTAGTTTGATTGCCCAAGTACGCGAAGCTTCTCAAGGACATATTAATGCATAAACACACTTAGGAGGACAATCAGACAATGTCCTTGATAGAGAATTATAGTTCGATCATCACAAGCACTATGTCTTCAAAACTACAAGATTCAAGGAGTTTTACTATTGCATATGTTGTTGGTGATTTTGAATTTTCTAAATGCTTATGTGATTTTGGTGCAAGTATTAACTTGATGCCTTCGTCTATTTTCAGAAAATTAGGGCTAGGAGACATCAAACCAACATCCATGCTTATCCAACTTGTGGATCAATCCATCGAGAGGCCATTTGGGTTAGTAGAAGATGTATCGCTCCGTTACCATAGGGTACACATCGGAACACCTGGAGGTTATTCCAGTATATATCCAACGATAAGGGCAAGCTACGTTCGATCACTACATTCACTTCACATGGGATCATATCATTATTCACTTATATAACGTCACAAGAAAATCATAATATTTTAGAACCAACTTTTTTTTCCTCATTTCACTTCACAAAAACCGAAAGTCTACATTATACCTTTAAATACTTACTACATGTACATCATCAAAACCTAGTACAAAGCTGACTGGTCTTTGAACCATGACTTTTCTTGCCAAATCACAACCTAAACGATTGGTAGAGCCTCTCAGTAGTTAGAGTCGTCTCACGGTCCTAAAAAGACAACGTTGCAATTTTGGTGAGTTTTGTAACTCAGTGAGGTAACCATCATTGATGGTTCACTCAATTCATGCAACCTATCATTTCACATAACAAATATTTCACAAAATTGCACTTTACATTAGTATCACATTTTCACTTAAGCATAGGTAAATTTTTGCATTTTAATCAATCAAACATACTTATCAAAATGCATATGGAATGCTTATGAGACACTTTTTCAATTGTTACGTTGTTGTGACCAAGTGCCTGAACTGTCCTATATCTATTTTGGATACTGGGCTCATTATTAACTGTCCTTTATCCGATGAGGATACAGAGCTCATTATACATAGTGAGCCTTAGGCTCTTAATCACTATTTGATCTCGAGACTCTTTACACATGTTGAGCTTTAAGCTCTGATCGGTGGCTACTTTGGTCACAACTAACATTACCTAATCATGCATTCATGTATGGAATGCATCTCACATTTTCATTCAATAATGTCATAACACATTTAGTTTTTCACATTAACATTGAAGCAGCACTTCACTATACATTCCACATTTCCCAGTCATCGGACCTTCTGTCCGGAATCAACAATCAAGCCGCATTCGTTCAATCATTTCAAAACAGAAATTAAGCAAACAAGTAATTAAGTGAGACCATCTAGGTTACTCATAAGTTGCTCCCAAAGCTAACGCCTGGAAGTTCCAGCAATGTCTAGAGGTTGACATTCTAGTTGCTCCTCTATATCAAACTCCGTACACATATATCACAATTTGTACAATCATAAGTGTTTAATAATGCACATGTATGAAATGAAATATGTATACTGCATGTTCATGACAATTTCGAGTATTTATCCAAAACTTTCATCACAAGGTCATTCTTATATCAAAACTCATCTAAGTACAATTTATACTTAGGTTATGCCTCATTAAAACCATTAAAATCTCTATTCCTTTCTCATGAATCACGTCAGATTTTTCCATGTCACACTTTCAGGTCTACTGTTCAAATTTAATTAGAAAGTGAAACTGATGTAATTTGGTCATATCCTCTTCTATAAACGTGTTCCTCTATGTCTTATGTTTCTATTGACACCAATATCATTCAATTTGGTTTATTAATTTGGAAGATATACCTCAAACATTTTCGGGTTGTTCATATTCAAAAACAGTGTACTATGCATAATTTCCATCAAAAAATTAACCATCTTAGAGACTGAATCACAATTTCGACTTCCCATATGATTTGTAGCCCTATGTCTTTAGTTTATTCCAAATTAGAGATCATATCATTTAAAGGTCGGACGAAAAAGATATTACCAAAAAAACCATTAGATTTTCATCACCCCTGAAAACTTCAAAGTAGCTATCGTGCAATTCTTCTTCTTCTTCTTTACCAACATCTCAACTTCAAGCCTCCATAAATTTTTACCAAGAACTCCAAAAATTGTAAATTTTATATCATTTGAAATATAAAAGAAACAAATACAACTTTCCTGAAAATCATTTTGTCAAAATCCTTCTAGATTAGTACAGTAAATTCATGGAAGTTTCATATCAAAATTTTAACTCTCTTACTATTCATTCCCAGAAATTCTCAGAATTCACGTCAATTTTTGAGACTCTTAACGACAGAATTAAAATTTGGTGTCTAAATGAAAAATATATCCATATATCTCTAGTTTAATCAAAATTAAAAACCAGTCCATTTGGATAACTATAGAAAAATATATTCCCAAAATACTAAACCATATTCAGTGCAGAAAAAAATTCGCCATCCGCGTCACACACATTCAACTCACAAAATCAAGTCATCAATCCACATTTCTCATCATTCTAGTTTCAGTTTAACAATAACAATAACATTTAAAACATAACTTACTTGGTTTAGCTTCAAATCTTCAAAAATTTCACTTAGCCCTAACTTTACATACAACTCACGTCCATCATCCTTCAAGATGGTAGGGTTGGGTCTTTGTGAGGAATGAGAGAACAAAATAAGAGTAGCAAATGGAAGATGAGAGTAAGGTGTTGATAGTTGGGTGAGAAAATCATGGGAATGAAGATAAAAAAGAAGAAGAAAGCCACAAAAAAGGGAAGAAGAGAAATAAGAATGAAAACAAATTAAATGGTCTTGCAAGATTACAACCATCGTGGGGTAGGGCATTGTTTGGCACGTGACACATGTCACTTGACACATGTTCTATCCCTATTGGCTCAAAATTGGTTCTCTTATTAAACTAGTCCATTCAAAACCAATTTCTACTCCAATTGGCTCCAAAATTCCATGACATTAGTCATTAAATCCCAATATCATATATAAAAATTTTCACTATCATTTGAAATTTATTTCTACTACCATTCATCAATTGTTCCGCCACTTGGCATTTTTCCTAATCCAAAAATACCCTTAATTCCAGAAATTCTTAAATTTTCTCAAAAATTCTAAATCAACAAATACATTCTCCAAATCAATTTTCCATACAAATAAACCACAATTACCAATGAAATCACACTCCACATATAAATTATACCCAGAATGTCAATGAACACATGTACAATCATTTTAAATGTGCAACATTTAACTATTCATTTGTATGCTTATGTCATATTATACATGAGCATGAAAAATGTATTTCTAAGCTCTCATGAATCACTCATATTTACTATTCTAACCTCCCAATGGTAATGGGATGTTATAGAAGATGTGTTGGTAAAAGTGGATAAATTTATAATTCCTGTTGATTTTTTTTGTTAGATTTTGAAGAAGATAGCAATTGTCCATTGATTTTAGGTGGGCCCTTTATGAATACTAGTAGGGCATTAGTTGATGTGAATGAAGGAAAAATGGTTTTGAGAATTGGTGATAAGTAGGTTGAATTTAATATGACTAAATTTTTTAAGAAGCCGATGGATGGAAGTGCATGCATAAAGATTGATATTGTGGATGATTGTGTGTAGAAAGTTGAAGAGGAAGTTGTTTAAGAGCATAGGGAATTTCTTTTACATACATTCTACAATGGTTTAACTCAAATCACAAGGAGAATAGTAGATACAGCTACAAGAGGGTGTTTGATGAGGAAAACCATTGATGCAGCTCATGACCTTTTGGAAGTGTTGGCGAGTAACAATTGTATGTAGTCAAATGAAAGGAGTAGAAAAGGGTCTAAGGAGCAAAAAGGAATGATTACTCTTAATTTGGTGACAACCTTGCAAGTATAGATTGTTGCCCTCACTAAGCAATTAAGCAACATGTAAGGAGCTTCTTCATCCACAGTCAAGACCATGCAATTACAATGTGAGTTATGTGGGCAAGACAACTATGGCATAACTGAATGTTTCTTGTTCAGAGTGAGTGGTACAAAACAAGTAAATTACTCGGGTCAGCCGTAATGAAGTAACAATCCATACTCTAATATTTACAATCATGGGTGGAAAAACCACCCAAATTTTTCGTGGAGTACTAACAATGCAAGTGGCCAAGTGAGAACACAAGAACCTCCTAGATTTCAACAAGACTAACTTTGGTCTTTAGAGAAAAAAATATACAAGTTAATGGACGTATTGGGTTTAAAGTTCTTAAGTCAAGAGGAAGGTCAAAGAAGATTAAAAGAGAGTCAGAAAAGAATAGAGGCAAAGTTTAACAAAATTAAGAAGAACCACACTTCATCTATACACAACTTGGAGGTACAAGTAGGTTAACTTGCTAAAGCTTTATCGTCTAAGAATGTAGGAAGTTTACCAAGCAACACTGAGACTTATTTAAAGGAAAAACTTAAGACAATCACACTTAGGAGTGCAAAGCAATTGGAGGAGCCAAGTGTTCAAAAAGATAGCCAACAAAAGGAAAATTTAGAAGAGAAAGAAGAAGAGAAGTTATATGTACCACCACCACCTACAAACCTAAGACTTCATATCCACAGAGGGTGAGACAACATCAAGTCAACATTTAATTCTCCAAATTCTTGGAGACGTTAAAGAAACTTAAAACTAATTTGTCTTTAGTGGAAGCATTGGAGTGTACGTAAAACTATGCAAAGTTTCTCAAGGACATATTGACACACAAATGCATTTGGGGGGACAACCAAATGATGACCATGATGGAGAACTGTAGTTTGATTATAACAAGTACAATGCTTTCAAAACTACAAGATCCAGGGATTTTTACTATTCCATGTATTGTTGGGGCTTTTGAATTTTATAAATGTTTATATGATTTAGGTGTAATTATTAACTTGATGTCTTTATCTTCTTTTAGGAAATTGGGGTTAGGAGATGCTAAGTCAACATCTATGCTTATCCAACTTATGGATCAATCCATCGAGAGGCCATTTGGGGTAGTAGAATAAATGTTAGTAAAAATGGATAAATTTATAATTCCTGTTGATTTTGTTGTGTTAGATTTTGAAGAAGATAGAAATTGTCCATTGATTTTGAGTAGGCCCTTTATGAATACTGGTAGGGTGTTAGTTAATGTGCATGACGAAAAACTGATTTTAAGAATTGATGATGAGCATGATGAATCCAATATGACTAAATTTTTGAAGAAGCCTGTGGATAAAAGTGTATGCATGAAGATTGATGTTGTGGATGATTGTGTGAAGGAAGTTGAGGAAGTTGTTGAAGTGCATAGGGATGAGAGTGTGAACAAAGAGGAATTTTGTGAGGATGGAAAGGAAGAGAAGTTAAAGAGAATGGATGCACCCATACCACCCTCTATTATAAAGCCACCCACTGTAGAACTAAATCCCTTACCTTCCCACCTTAGATACACATTTCTAGGTAAGGACCACCCTACCCATTTTCATTTCTAACCAATTGGATGTTAAGCACGAAGAGAAATTGGTAGAGACCATTAAGAAAAGGATGAGATCCATAGGGTGAAAAATTTCTGATAATAGGGGGATTAGCCCCAATGTAGTGAGGCATATGATTGACATTGAAGAAGGATGCAAGATAGTGAGAGAGAGGCAAAGAAAATTAAATCCAAACATGCAAGAGGTCGTGAAGAAGGAAGTGGTGAAGTTTTTAGATATGGATATTATATACCCAATTTCAGATAGTGAAAGGCTAAGTCTGATGCAATGTGTGCCTAAGAAGGCAGGTATAATAGTGATGGAGAATTAAAAAGGTGAAAAGATTTCCACTAAGACTATCATAGGTTGGAGAGTATATATTGACTATAGGAAGCTCAATTTGACCACTAAGAAAGACGAAATCTATTACATTTTGTGGACCAAATGATTGAAAGGTTGGCTGGCCGTGCTTTTTATTATTTTCTTGATTGATATTCAGGGTACAATCAAATGTTCATATACCCATAGGACGTAGAGAAGACTACTTTCACTTATCCTTATGGGACTTTTTCTTATAGGAGGATGCCTTTTGGTCTGTTCAATGCACCAATCACATTCCAAAAGTGCATGATGGTCATCTTTGCAGATATGAATGAAAAATTTATGGAGGTATTTATGGATGACCTATCTGTTTTTTGGACTCTTTTGATTATTGCCTAATTTATTTGGATAGAGTGTTAAAAATATGTGAAGAGTCTCATTTAGTCCTAAATTAGGAGAAGTGTCATTTTATGGTTCAAGAGGGAATTGTTTTGGGCCATAAGATCTCATTGCCCACTCGTAGATCTGACTCTGCCTTGTTGAGTTGTTTATTGATCCTGAGGCCCTTCATGTCAATACAAATGTGATAGTCACAACTAGTGTCTAATACCTATATGTTATTATCAGAAAAAGTTGAATATCAATAACATAAATACCTAAAGCAGATAGGGCATCAAATGCCTTCTTCTACTTTAGGGACTCCAGATAGGCCTTGCAATTTCTCTTCCAGTAGCCATACTTGCTACAATGGAAGTAAGTTCCCTTCGAGGTAGTCTTCTTTGGTTTCTTGACACATTCTTTAGGCCCTGCAAACGTCTTTTTCTTTAGGCTCTTTTTCTTCGAACCAAAAGAGTCCATCAACATCATAACCTTGTCCTTACAGACAGATGGCTCAACTACCTTGAGCATGTTGACCAGCTTGAGAATTGTGCTGGAAATATTATTCATCTAATAATTAAACACAAATTGTGAAGGAGGTTAATCGCTCGATGTAGCCATTCATCTTCAGTGCATATTACATTACAGATGTCCCCTCAACCATCTTAAATCGAAAGAGCAATCGCGAAGTCTCGAACATTTTAGGACCTTGTTTGCTCATCAAAAAGCTCCTTAAGATGATAGACTATGGTATGAGCATCCATAGCCTCGTGTTGTTTTTGCATCTTCGTTGACATAATGGCTAGTATAATACAACTAGCCATCTCACTATCATTGAGATGCTTCCTATATGCCCTCCAATCATCATCAGAAGCATCAGCAATAGGGGGATTGAGAAGTGGTTCTTCCAAGATATAACCGAGTTTTTCAGACGTGAGAATTATTCTCAAGTTCCTGAGCCAATCAAGGAAGTTTGGTCCAGTCAACTTGTTAGCTTCCATCAATGATCTTAGATTCGTACTAGCACTCATGGTGTTGACTAAGGCAGTAGCAACCTAATGTTAAATATATAAAAAAATAGAATGTACTTAAATGCATGTCTATAAGGACTTTAATAACACATATTATGGCTCCCACTATTTTCAAAAATTCATAACCCTCAATACAAATCCAAGAGAACTCGTAGAGAAATTCTCCTAATGTGTTGATATCCAATATCCATAAGAATGACCTTGGGTTTACCAAATAAGCCACCTTCATTCAACTTGTAGGTGCTGATCATACTAATTGCATCTCTAATGCAACTATCGAATCTAGTGTTATCAACATTTGATCTGTGCACACTCATTAAGCTATCAACTCTTGACAAGTGTACATCTAATGTACACTACCCAACTTCACCTCTGTCCATGTTAATCTTGGGTAGCCTAATATACCAACGCTTTTAGTTAAAGCCGACCTATTAATCTAGAAATCGTATTTCCATGGTTCGAACATATCCGTGTAGAGTAGGCTTGGGTTTACCCAACAAACTTAACTTTAATAGGACTCTAGTTCTCGCCATATTAATGGAAGATGTTAGTTTTAATATTCTAAGTGAGGGGTTTGACTAAGGTCTCATTAACTTAGATGTTCTTGTAAATATAACTCATACATATATATATAAACATAATA
>JANQBM010665800.1:0-15413 GCA_025594535.1 Erythroxylum domingense | reverse complement strand
ACTAATTGTTGTTCATATGCATATATGAATGCATGAATATGATAAAGACACTTTCAATTATTCTAACCCATTCAAAAGGACCACATTGCCCTTTCCCATAAGTGAGGGGATGTTACACTACTCCAAACACCTTTTTTATTTATTTTCCTCATCAAAATCCTCCATTTTAGTTTGTCCGACCGTCGCAAGTAAAACCTCACCATTATACATTTTCCTTACTATAATCTCTATCTTAACTTTTAACCTCATTTTCTTCTATACTCTCTATCTTAACTTTTAACCTCATTTTCTTCCAACAAACAAAAACAAACCATAACAGTCTATAGAAGCTCCTGAATTCTACCAACATTAGACAACTGAATTCCCAAATGAAAAGCACCATTCTTTTGAGCGTAAGCTAAGTGGCGGAGGGTGAGGAGGCTACCATTTCATCGTGGAGTGATCGCAAGTTCACATATGCTAAGTTTTACTATTTTAACCTTGATAATATTGCAAGTGCATGGTTCATTCGTGTAGTACCTAAGGTATCGATCCCACGAGGAGGGTTAATCTAATCCTAAAATTTACGACAAAACTAAAATGTAACAATCTAAAATAAAAAATAATGCAAAAAATTAACCAAGCAAACAATCAATTACGAGAATTAAATTTCGAAAATAATAAAAAGTAGCAATTCACACCACCTAATCCAAACTTAACCTAGGAACTACCAAATGAGAGAAAGGCTGTTTTAACTCGAAATTAATGAAAATCTAATCAATTATGCAATTATCGAGTTACCAGGTCTAGACGATCCTAGGATGGATTACTCTCTCTCGAGTTATAATCTTTAAACCCTAATTAATAATCCCTAACTTAAATTATGGAATTGTGATCTCTCGATTCACAATTGACCTAAAACCTAAATTAGTTCTAAAATTGTCTATTAACCTACCGAGAACCTATGCTCGATCTCTCGTTACACAATTTCACTAGTTTGATTTAATTCTTATCTATTAATTCACCTAACTCTCGTTATCCCAAATTGATTATATTCACTTTGTTACCCTCTTAGTTTATTGCCAAATTATTAAGAATAGATATTGAATCACAAAATAACTCAATTAAAACACAATGAATCAAATTTCATAAATCTCAAGAATCAAAATCCCGAAGATGAGTTTAGGCAAAAATTGGCATTCGAAATAACATATTCTCGACAATTATTTCAATTTCATACATCCAAAAAACTAAAAAAGTTGGAAAATACACTCGAAACGGACTCGTGGAGGAAGCGACAGTAGGAAACCACCTATTCTGAGAAGTACTTCGCGTCAAGCTTCGTCTCTTTCATCTCCTTCCTCGAAACTCTCAATAACTCTCTAGGATTTTGAATTTACTGATGTGCAAAACTCTATCAAAGCCTGCTTCTTCTGCCTTGTAATGTTCTATTTATATCTTAGAAGCCTTAAGTTTAATTCAAGCTAAAAATAGTCCAAAAAATCTTGCAAAACTCGAGTTTTTATATCAGCCCAATGCAAACCATGGTCGTGGCCCTACCTGCCATGATCGTGACTAGTGTCTAAACCTTTCTGTCATGATTGTGGCCCAAAGTGCATAATCATGGCGTAGAACGTAGCTCTCTATCACGATCGTGGCCCAAAGTGCACGATCGTGGCTAGGGTCTTTTCAGCTTGCCTCTTTCTGTCACAATCGTGGCCTATTTTGCCACGATCGTAGGTTGTGTTTTTAGCCCAAAACTCTTCGAAACTTCTCCATTCTTTGCTATTTACCTTGAATCACTAACAAACCCATCAAATTACCTCAAAAATATAACATTGAAGCTCAAAGACTCATACTAACCCATAAAAATAGTTAAACACATAAAGTAACACAATTAAGACCTGAATACACATTAAACACTCAAATTAACATTAAATACTTATCAAATTAAACCAGAACATACAATGCAAATTACAACTATCAACATCCCCACCCTTAAACGTTTGCTTGTCCTCAAGCAAACAAAATAACAAACACACAACACACAATGCAATAATGAGGCAATGACTTTAACTTCATGAAATCAGTTTAATCTTAAACACAATCCTATAAGTTATATCTAATCATTAACAGGAAAAATCTATGTTTAGGGGCTTTAAAATAAGTATACAATTTAATCGGGATCTAAGTGTTAATTTATTTATCGTTTTAAATTGTACATACACATTAATAATTCTTTGGTCCTTCAGACTTTGTAACTGTTCCTAAGTATATTTTCATGAAAAGTCGAGCTTACTACAAGTTTGGTATGTTTTTATTAAGCAATAACACATTTTTTATTCTTTATTTTTTTATTTTAGTGAACATAGACTTAGTCTTTTTACACGGAGGCAAACATTGGTAATGAATGTCGATCTGGTTACTTAACTAAGTCATATTTTTATTAAACCGCTTGGTTGAAATGTCATTATAGCTTTTTGACGCGAAGGCTCACATTTTTTATACGTGTCGATCCAGTTATTCCACTATTTCACATTTTCAACTAGCTACTAGCTCTATTCATAACCCAGAGGCCAGAGAAAGGTCTCAAATTATGAATGAATGTGACAACCTATAGGGTCTAAATTTATACTAAATCCTAATTAAGCTGTATATTTATCTAGTCTCCTAATTCACTAATTTTGTGAGCTAATGATCATTTATAACCCAATAGACTATGTTCAAAATTAAATAAATTTCACTTCATTGAAGCCATTGACACATTCAAACAATTTACAACATGTAACTTAATAACTATCATATGATATGCAAAATCACATTCAAAAGCAAAGACACATAATCCCTCCCCTCACTTGAACAATAAATTTTCCTCAATGTGAGAAGAGAGCACATAACACATAAAAGACAAGAAAAAATAGAATTTAAAGTAAACAGAAAAATAAACATAAAAATTAGAACTGAAGGCTAATTTGGAAAAGAAAAATAACTGAATGGAAAATAATTGGATTAGACATAAATCCTATGGATATGGAGGTGGTGATGGTGTCAGAGGTGGCAATTGAACGCCCTGAGCCTCAAAATACTCGTGGATTCGATGAATATCTTAGCTTTGATATCTTTATGTCCAGGCCATTGTTGATAGATTGTAAAACCTATCTACTTGTTTTACTCTTAAAAATAGTAAATGAACGGGTCGTGACTTGTAGTTAGAAAGAGCAGATATCGATCCCATAGGGATTGATGCCCAGACACCACTTAATTTAGAAAAACTTTGTTTAAGAAATAAAATTGTTTAATGCAATTAATCTAGAAAATTAAATTAAAATTAAAAGACTAATGAAAACAATGGATAATACGGCAATTGCAGAAAATTTGAATTCAAGGATCTAAATACTAGCAATTACTTTTTCCTTATTCTGTCTCCCTCATGTTTCATTAATTGAGTTGTGTCTCATCCTAGATTTTCGAATGTACTAATTACCCTCTCTCAAGGTGTAACTATTTGTCCCTAATTGAATTTACGGGAATTAATTGAACGATCTCTCAACTACCCAATGACTTTACCGATTCAACTAGTTATTACACTATCCTATGGACGATCAATTGACTAATTGATATCTCTCTTCTAATTATTCAATTTACATAATAATTGCTAGTCTATAGGTCACCAACTCTCGTTGTACAATCCTATAATATTTTCATCTCGCTCACTCTCGATTTGTTGTAAGATGAAAATTAAGAACAACAATTATCAAAGACACTTCTTTCAATTCAATAAAACATGAGTTTTGGCAAAATAATGAAAAAGCAATCCCTAATATGAAATTAACCTAACAGTCTCCATAACACTATCAACATTCAAATAATCCATCTTTACAAAGAAAGGAAGAGATTAAAATGATAGAGAGTGAATAAGAAAACTCCTTCTCTTCTTTGCCAAAATCGGGAATTTTAGTGTTAATGTGCTATTTTGCCCAATCTTGATGATGATCCTTGTTTTCAATCCTTCCTTGACGCTCCAAACAAGTGTTCTTCACCCAAGGATGGTCTCTTTCCAGATAGGTGTCGTCTCTCTTAAAGATGGAGGCTTTATGTTGTTTTTATAGTCCAAAAATCCTAGGTTTAATGAAGCCTCGCAGATTGTCTCAGATTACAATTTCCACGTCCGTAGGAATCTGCATGATTCCCACGAGCGTGGGAATTATAGGTAGAAACAATTTGTCTTGATTTCCAACGTTTGTGGGAATTTTCCTAATTTCCACGAACGTAGGAATTGGTCCTAGATGTGATCCTCTTGTCTTCTTTTCTATGCTCTCCTGTTCATCCTCCAACTTGTTTCCTTTCCTTTCCTACACAAAAATAAGCAATTCTTACCCTCAATTAACATCCTACACACAAGAACACAATGGAAATCAAACTTAATGAAAGCATACAAAATGAATCCTAAACTAGAACAATAAACAATAATTATGCTAAAAAACACATGCCAATTACCTATAAAAACGTATCCTAATGCACACCTATCAACGGCCCCACACTTGAATCTTTGCTTGTCCTTAAGCAAAATAAATACAACCAATCAATTCAACCACCTCATTTTTGCAAAGATCAAAACACACAATCCCTCGAATTTAACCCATCTCAAATATCAAGTTAATGCATATATCATGACTACTTTTTTCATTAGTGTATACAAGTAAACTCACAATTGGCACAATCATTCAAAGATATGTAAAGATGCACAAATGAATCTTCCTCATGGTTTTCACTCATTTCGCTCAAGTGTTTAAGGGTTAGTGTTTCACTCAAACTTCCTTTAGGAAACTACACTACCATAGGCTTGCTAATACACCAATTCTCCTCTACAATGATTGCATGTGTAAATAGATCAAAAGGACTTATTTAGAGCTGTAATGTGGTAAGGGTTAAGGTGGGTCAAAAGAAATGGAAAAGGGTTAAGCACAAGCATACGTAAATTACAAAGTGGATAAAAAGATGGGATAACTAAACATAACTACGAGATATACAAGTATAACTGATATTCTGCACTTATTGATGTTATTCACTTGTTCTTTCCATTTTCTTTCTTTTTTCTTCATACATGGAATAACTATGGATCAAAACTAGCACCATATATACTGTAGTCCACAGGCAGAAATATACTCAATTTGTCTCAGTAAAAATTTCACACAATCCCAGCTAATATTTTACTTAATACTCTACTAAGCTTTTGAAAGGATTGGATAATGGGGTTTAAGGTTTTCAAAATTTTGGGAGTTTTTAAGAAACAAAAGGTTAAGGCTCAATGGGGGTAGCAAGGGATAATAACGGGTAGGTTGTTTAAGCTAAGGGTTAACTCAAAAAGAGCCTAGATCATCTCTATTAAGCATGCATCCAGTAAACTCAAATCGTTTCAAAGGAAGTTCTGAACACTACCTCATTGTTCATGTGACAATTTATGACTAAGCTTATGCAAACAACTATGTTTCATCACTCTATATGGTTCACTTTATACTTAAAGGGCCTAATTTGAGTTCAAGCATGCATTCAATCTAATTCCAACTACATGGCAGAATTTTCATGGCAATATTTTTCAAAGTGATTTAAATGTGGTTCCATTGCTAACACAAAACATATACAATATGCCTAAATATGCATCCTATTTAACAAAAATGCAAACAATGCAATTGAGCAATTTAATGTCACCTTCCTACATTTAAAATTTCACATTGTCCTCAATGTGACAAAGCAAGAACCAAATAAAGAGAAATGACATCAAACCATAAAAAAGAAAATGAACATAAACCAAACAAAAGAAATTAAACAATGACTGGTATGAGAACAAACAGAAGATACTGAAGTCAAAACACAATTAAGGAAATTGAAACTAAACAAAAGATATAGCATGCTAACAATTAATATAAAATCAAATACACATGAAGGAAAATGCATTCAAACACACGAAATAACAAACAAAAATCTAAAAGGTTAAGGGAAAAGAAAAGCTTATTCCGATGGTGGTGGCAAAGGTGTTTACGAGGGAGCTTCAAAGTTGTTCCTTTGACAAAAGCTGAGGAACCTTTTCTTAAACTGTGTTCCTTCTTATGAACCTGCAGCATTTGAGTGTCAAAATCATCGAGCTGAGAGGTTATTTGTTGATGATTTGTAGATATTTGTTCAAGAATCAACTGATAACGATCAGCTCCTATTGGTTCCCCTGCTTCCTTTGCTACCGCTTCCTCCTCTGGTTCTGTAGCTGCTCTGAATATAGAGGGTTGGTCTACATCTGCCCTGACGTCTCTCCTGATCCTCACTATAGTACGCGTCTGAGGATTGCAAAATTCCATGGATTAGACTTCCACAATCTTAACATGTCTCAAGTAAACTATATCAAACATGTCGTGAAAAGTAATATGCAGATTTGCCATATTAACATTATAGAATGGACCTAAAGTAGAAGCAATATGGGCCATCCCAAAAGATGTATTCTGTTTAGTAATCATGCTCACTAATGATCAAAAAATCCTATAAGGTGTGTTGATTTTAAGCTTTCTGTCCATACACCATAAAAAGAAAAGTTCTTTAGCTGAACATTTGTTGACTTCCGTTTTGTTGAACACAGTCAAGCACATAAATTTATGTAACAACAAATGTTCAACACTCCTGATCAGAGAGTTTGGTGCATTACGTAAATCGAAATGGGTTTCACTCGTGAGAGTAGTCCAAAAAGAATCCATATCATAATCAGGATGGTCATATAAAACTTTTGTATTTGACAAGTTAAATAATTCACGCATGACAGAATAATCGAGTTTAAAAACATTGCCTCTAAGCCTAAACTAAAACAAATCCATCTTAGAATTATGTCTAACTATTAAAAAGAACTCTATAGATAGAGTGACAGAAATGGGCACCTCACACCGAACAAATCTATTCCACCCTATATTCGCAGCTAATTGTTCAAGTTGGCGTCTCACTTTTATATTCTCCAAGACCTCAAAATTAAAATACATAGGAGTAATAAATGCTCTATTTCTAAAATCACAAAAACGTGCACCTTCTTCTTCTTAGTAAATTAGAAATGGGGCCCGATAAGCAACTGTTAAGTTGGGTTTACCTTTGCCAGAAACTTGACAACGGAGCTCATCAACTGGCTGTCTTACCCTCCTTGTCCTTGGTGGAGCCATTGTTAGAATAAAATCTGCACAAATGAAAGAGAGAGAGAGAGTGAAATTCGTATGTTAGATAGAGAAAATTAAATCCCACCTAAATCTTGATGTTTTTGAATGATTGATGTATAAAAGTAGTGAAGACATGTAAAGTGAATAGATAGGGGAGAGAAAAATACTAAGAATCTAGATGAAAAATGAAGAGTTTTTGAGAGAAAAAAGAGAGAGAGTCGTGGGTTAAAGAGAGAGAGTGTAAAAATTTGAAAGGATAATGAAAGGAAGAAGTGGGGAAAAATTTTAAAGCACCCTTCGGATGGGATTCCCACGGGCGTGGGTTTCCTCTCCAGAAACTTTATGGAGAGGATTCCCAAGTCTGTGGGAATCACCCCAATTCCCACGAATTGGTGATCATTAACATTCCAAACCTTCTTCTAAATGTAATTTCATTCTCCATGATTCTAACACCTACAAAAAACATCAAGATGATATCATCCACAAGAGCTTTTAAAGAAGAATGATTAGAACCAAACAAAAATTAACGTAAACATCTATCAAAACCAATTCAACCATGAACATAACTCAAGAATTAAAACAATCAAAGGATAACTGATTTCTATGGGTTCCCTCCCATGCAGCGCTTCTGTTATTGTCGGTAGCTCGACTTTCCTTCTTACTATTGGTGGTTTAAATGATCAGAATGGTAACGGTGCACAAACTGATCTCACACTTTGTATCGGAGCTGTTTTTTTCTAGATTTCACCTTCGTATTTTTTTCCTTTCTTCGCCTTCTCCTGCGTGTCCGTTTCTTTCTGAATGCATTTCTAGGGTCCTCAATATTTTCCCATCCTCCTTGACGTTTGGGTTCCTCGATGTTTGTCGAGGGTAGAGTGGAATAATACTTCTTCTTTGCCACCTTGAATGTTAACTACTCCTTCCCTACTCTCAGTATTAACTCACCCCCATCAACATCAATAATTGCACGGGTGGTAGCTAGGAACGGTCACCTGATAGGTATGCATTAGGATATGTTTTTATAGGTAATTGACATGTGTTTTCTAGCATAATCATTCTTTATTGTTATAGTTTGGGATTCATTTTGTATGTCTTCATTAAGTTTGATTTTCTTTGTATTCTTGTGTGTTGGATGCTAACTGAAGGTGTGAATTGCTTATTTTTGTGTAGGAAAGGAGAGGAAGCAAGTTGGAGAATGAAGAAGAGAGCATAAAAGAGAAGACAAGAGGATCACATCTAGACCAATTTCCACGTTCGTGTGAATTAGGTAAATTCCCATGGATGTGGGAAATCAAGACAGAAAGTTTCTGCTTGTAATACCCATGCTCGTGGGAATTATGCAGATTCCCATGGACATGGGAATTGAAATCTGAGGCAATCTGCGAGGCTTCATTAAACCTAATTTTTTAGACTATATAAAGGGAATTAAACCGCCATCTTCAAGAGAGACGACACCCACTTGTAGAAAGACCATCTTTGGGTGAAGAACACGTGTTTGGAGCATCAAAGAAGGATTTAAAACAAGGATCATCATCAAGATTGGGCAAAATAGCACAACAACACCGAAATTTCAAATTTTGGCAAAGAAGACAAGGAGTTTTCATATTCATTTTCTATCATTTTACTCTCTTCCTTTATTTGTAAAGATGGATTATTTGGATGTTGATAGTGTTATGGAGACTATGTTATGCTAATTTCTTATTAGGGATTGTTTTTTCATTATTTTTTCAAAACTCATGTTTTATTGAATTGAATTAAGTGTCTTTGATAATTGTTGATCTTAATTGTCATCTTGCAACAAATCGAGAGAGTGAGTGAGATGAAAAAAGTGTAGGATTGTACAACAAGAGTTGGCGACATATTGATTAGCAATTATTATGTCAATTGAATAATTAGAGAGATCTCAATTAGTCAATTGATCATTCATAGGATAGTGTAATAACTAGTTGAATCGGTAGAGTCATTGGGTAAGTTGAGAGATCGTTCAATTGATTCCCATAAATTCAATTAGGGACAAATAATTACACCTTAAGAGAGGGTAATCAGTATATTCGAAAATCTAGGATAAGACACAATTCAATCAATGAAACATGAGGGAGATAGAATAAGGAAAAGGTAATCTCTAGCATTTAGATCCTTGAATTCAGATTTTCTGCAATTGCGGTATTATCCATTGCTTTCATTAGTCTTTTAATTTTACTTAAATTTTCTAGATTAATTGCATTAAACAATTTTATTTCTTATCAAGACCTATTTCTAAATTAAGTGTTGTTTGGTCATTAATCCCTGTGGGATCAATATCTGCTCTTTCTAACTACAAGTCACGACTCGTTCACTTGCAATTTTTGAGCGTAAAACAAGTAGATAGGTTTTACAATCCATTAACAAGTTTTTGGCGTCGTTGCCTAGGAATGATTGTTTAGCATCTTGTTTAATTTAGATTACTTTGATTTAAGAGTTTTTGATACTTTTCCTTCTGTATTTGCAGGTGCATGAACACAAAGAGTACACAAAGATCGACAAAAATTAGTAGAGTAGAAGTTTGGGGCATAAAGTAGAGACACATCAAGATATCTTAGAATGAGGAATGAGGAATGAGAAATCTGAAGAGATAGATACCGAGAAGAAATAGAAAGAACGATGATGGAAGATAATTATTATAAAGAGCAAGGAACTTTTACAAATTACAATGAAGTGCAGAATGGTTGGGGAAGTACCGATTCTTATTAGAACACGCATTATATGGGATGGCAAAACCACCCTGATTTTTATTGGTCTAGCAATGCAAGTACTCACATGGGACATCAAGACCTATTTGAATTTTAACAAGATCGAATTGGAGCGATGAAGAGTAAGTTAGGTAAGTTAATGGAGATGTTTGGTTCCAAACTGGCAGCTCAGGAAAAGAACCAGAAGAGGATGTTTTCCAACCAGGAGGAAAGTTAGAAGAGACTAGAAAAGAAATTTGATCAAATTCTTGAAAATCATATTGTTTCTATTCACAACCTGGAGATTCAATTAAGACAACTTTCCAGTGAATTTTGTAAGAGAAATGTGGAAGAATCTCTAAGACATATAGAATTACATCAACTAGAGCAGTATAAAGCTATCACACTTAAGAATGAGGAAGAGCTAGAAGAACCAGTGGAACACCATGCTGAACCCTACTTTATTGAAAAATAAGAGACAAAAAAAGAGATTGAAGAAAAGAATGCTAACTCTTCCTATTGTTCACCAGTTCTTAATATACCAAAGGTGAACATCGAAAAAGCTTGGGTAGATGTTCATGAAAAGAATTATATCTTTTGGATTGATGTTGGTCAAGAGACATTTAACATGAATGATGTATCTAAGAATCTAAAGGATAACAGCTCATTCAAGACAATTGATGTGTTCAAATTTTTTTAAAGAACAAACGGACAAAGAATAGATGACAACAGACATCAAATTTGAAGAAGTTATGAAAGTCTTTATTTGTGAAGAGGAAGAAGCAGAGGAGAGAAAGGTGATTAAGGAAGAAAGAGAACAACTCACCTTCGTACAGAACAAACTGTTTAATTCGATGGAAGATTTAGGGAGTTTTGTTATTCCTTATTTTATTAACAGTTTGATAATAAAAAGGACATTAATGAAATTACTTGGTTTGCTCAACTTTATCAATATTGTCTTTTTGTTCATTTTTCAATTTGTAGCTTACTTACAGGCTACAAAATTGATGTTGAATGAGTTTCCAATGAAAGAAGATCATCAAGCTACTGACGTTAAAAGAAGTGCTATATGAGAGACAACCCATGGAATTCTATTTCCTTTTGATTGTTTTGTTTATCTATTTGTTTGTTTGCTTTCTTTAGTTATGATCATTTTTTTTAATTGAGTTTAATTGATGTTCATATTGATTTTGTTTAAATTTCAACTTGTTTTCTTTTCATATTTCTTATTGATAATATTATCTTAAGGTGTTTGTAGGATTTGGGATTATGGAGAATTCATTTAAGCTTGGAAGAAGGTTTGAAATTGTGAGGATCACCAATGCCTATGTCTATGGGAATTTTAATGATTCCCATGAACGTGGGAATCCTCTCCAGAAAGTTTCTAGAGAGGAATCCCACACTCGTGGGAATTGTGGGAATTCCCACAAGCATGGGAATCCCACACCGGAGGGAAACTTAAGTTTCCCTCCTATTTTTTCTCTCACCCTATCTTCAAAATTTTCACACTCTCTCTCCTACCCACAAATTTCTCTCCTCTCAATCTCTAAAATTCTTCAAAATAATCACTCCTAGGTTTTTCGATTTTGCATTATTAGAGGACATAGTAGAGGACAAAGATTGAGCGACTTGCTGACAACATAAAGTAGAATAGGTTCATTCGATGTGACATGCATAGTCACCCTATAAAGATAATTGAATTTTTCACTATTATCCGTTATATCCTAAAAATAGATGTCTTTTGATTTCGATTATTCGGTGTTACATATAAACTGGATTTTAATGTTATGCGTCATCTTTTCGATTTTAAAAATACAAAAGTTATGGATGACCATCCTGATTTTGATATGGATTCATATTAGAATATTTTAATAGGGGAGGACTGTTTTAATTCATGAAATGCACCGAACTCCTTAATACGTAGTGCCAAACATTTGTTGTTGCATAAATACATGTGTTTAACTTTGTTCAATAAAACTGAGAGTAGTAAATGTTCAGCTAAAGAACTCTTTTTCTTATGGTGCATGGATCACAAAGTAAAAATCAATACATCTTTTAGAATCTTTAGGTCAATTTTTAGTGTTATTAATAACCGAAGTTCATATTTTGGAATAGGGCATATTATTACTGTTGTAGCTCATTTTTATAACCACAATTTGGAAGAGGCACGTACAATGCCCCATGATATTTTTGACATGTCATATTTGAAGCATCTTAAGATTGTGGAGGATCATTCCATGGAACTCCGTAATCCTCAAACGCATATTGTGTTTAAGCACAGAAGATAAATCAGTACAGCCGCGTCCCAACCATCTACATCTCGAGTAGCTCAGGAACTAGAGGAAGCAGTAGTAGAGGAGGAACCAAGTGCACCAGCGGGGATCGATCGACTTCACTAACTATTAGACCAGGTCACCTCCAACCAATAATAAATGATGTCCTAAATAAATGAACTTGGCACTTAAATACGACAGGTTCACAAGGAGCAGCATAATTTGAAGGAAAGGTTCCTCAACTTCTTTCGGAGGAACAACTTTGAAGCCCCTTCGCCAACACCTTCATCACCACCAAAGGAATAAGCTTTTCTTTTCCCTTAAACTGTTAGATTTTTGGTTGTTATTTCATGTGTGTGAATGCATTTTCCTTCATATGTATTTGATTTCATATTAATTGTTAGCATGCTATATATTTTAGTTAGTTTCAATTTCCTTAATTATGTTTTGACTTCAGTATCTTCTTTTTGTTCTCATACCAGTCATTGTTTTAATTTATTTTGTTTGGTTTATTTTCATTTTCTTTTGTATGGCTTGATGTCATTTCCTTTTATTTGGTTCTTGCTTTGTCACATTTAGGAAAATATGAAATTTTAAGTGTGGAGAGGTGACATTAACGTGCTCAATTATATTGTTTGCACTTTTGTTAAATAGGATGCATTTTTGTTGGGTGTTACTTCTTTAGGCTACTACCTTCAAAACTTGCTTTGAATCGGTTTGAGTCTACTGGATGCATGCTTAATAGAGATGATCTAGGCCCTTTTTTGTATTAACCCTTGGTTTAAACCACCTACCCGTGATTATCCCTTACTACCCCCATTGAACCTTAACCTTTGTTTCTTAAAAATACCTGAAATTTAAAAAAAACCTTAAACCCCATTATCCAATCCTTTCACAAACTTAGTAGAGCATTAAGTAAAATATTAGTTGGGATTGAGTGAAATTTTTTTACTGAGACAAGTTAAATATATTTCTGGGGGACTAAATTATATAGAGTGCTAGTTTTGATTCATAGTTCTTCCAATATAAAAAAAGCAAAAGTATGAAAAATGAAAAAAAAAAGAAAAGAAACAAAAAAGGAAGAAGAAGTGAGTAGCATCAATAAGTGTAGAATATTAGTTATATTGATATATCTAGGAGTATGTCTTGATTATCCCAATTTTATCAGCTTCTTACTTTACTTATGCTTGTGCTTAACCCTTTTCCATTTCTTTTGACCCACCTAAACCCTTACCACATTACAACCCTAAACAAGTCCTTTTGATCCATTTATGCATGCAATCATTTTAGAGGAGAATTGGTGTATTAGTAAGCCTATGGTAGTGTAGTTTGAGCGAAACACTAACCTTTAAGCACTTAAGCGAAATGAGTGAAAATTGTGAGGAAGATTCATTTTTGCATATTTACTTACCTTTAAGTGATTGTGCCAATTGTGAGTTTGCTTGTGTACACCAATGAAAAGTAGTCATGATATATGCATTAACTTGATATTTAAGTTGGATTGAATTTGAGGGATTGCGTATCTTGATCTTTACAAAAATAAGTAGTAGAATTGATTGGTTGTATTTAGTTTGCTTAAGGACAAGAAAATATTCAAGTGTGGCGATGTTGATAGGTGTGCATTAGGATATGTTTTTATAGGTAATTGACATATGTTTTCTAGCATAATTGTTCTTTATTGTTCTAGTTTAGGATTCATTTTCTAAGTTTTCATTAAGTTTGATTTCCATTGTATTCTTGTGTGTTAGAGCTAATTGAGGGTAAGAATTGCGTATTTTTGTGTAGGAAAGGAGAGGGAGCAAGTTGGAGGATTAACAAGAGAGAATAAAAGAGAAGATAAGGGGATCACATTTGGGACCAATTCCCATGTTTGTGGGAATTAGGCAAATTACCACGGACGTGGAAAATCAAGACAGAAAGTTTCTGACTGTAATTCCCACATTCGTGGGAATTATGTAGATTCCCACGGACGTGAGAATTGAAATTTGAGGCAATCTGCGAGTTAAACCTGATTTTTTGGACTATATAAAGGGAATTAAGCCTCCATCTTTAAGAGAGACGACACCCAACTGTAGAAAGACCATCCTTGGGCGAAGAACACATGTTTGGAGCATCAAGGAAAGATTAAAAACAAGGATCATCATCAAGATTGGGCAAAATAGCATAGCAGCACCAAAATTCCAGATTTTGGCAAAGAAGAGGAGTTTTCTTATTCACTTTCTATCATTTTAATCTCTTCCTTTCTTTGTAAAGATGGATTATTTGGATGTTGATAGTGTTATGGTGACTATCTTAGGTTAATTTCTTAGTAGGGATTGCTTTTTCATTATTTTGTCAAAACTCATGTTTTATTGAATTGAATTAAGTGTCTTTGATAATTTTTGTTCTTAATTGTCATTTTGTAACAAAATGGTGAAGAAGATGGCTGATAAGTGTGCATTAGGATATGTTTTTATAGGTAATTGGCATGTGTTTTCTAGAATAATTATTGTTTATTATTCTAGTTTAGGATTCATTTTGTATGTTTTCATTAAGTTTGATTTCCATTGTGTTCTTGTGTGTTGGATGCTAATTGAGGGTAAGAATTGCTTATTTATATGTAAGAAAGGAGAGGAAGCAAGTTGAAGGATGAACAAGAGAGCATAGAAGAGAAGAAAAGAGGATCACATCTGGGACCAATTCCCACATTCATGGGAATTAAACAAATTCCCATAGATATGGGAATTCAAGACAGAATGCTTTTCCCTATAATTCCCACGCTTGTGGGAATCATGTAGATTCCTACAGACATGGGAATTGTAATCTGAGGCAATCTACGAGGCTTCATTAAACCTAGGATTTTTGGATTATAAAAAGAACATAAAGCCTCCATCTTGAAGAGAGACGACACCTATATGTAGAGAGACCATCATTGGGTGAAGAACAATTGTTTGGAGCATTAAGGAAGGATTGAAAACTAGGATCATCATCAAGATTGGGCAAAATAGCACATCGACACCCAAATTCCAGATTTTAGCAAAGAAGAGAAGGAGTTTTCTTATTCACTCTCTATCATTTTAATCTCTTCCTTTCTTTATAAAGATGGACTGTTTGAATGTTGATAATGTTTTGGAGACCATGTTAGGTTAATTTCATATTAGGGATTTCTTTTTTATTATTTTGTCAAAATTCTTGTTTTATTGAATTGAATTAAGTGTCTTTGATAATTGTTGTTCTTAATTGTCATCTTGTAACAAATCGAGAGAGTGAGTGAGATGAAAATCATGTAG